>ML787954.1:79775-89803 GCA_009831015.1 Picea engelmannii | reverse complement strand
TTGAAAGTAGTTTTTGTACACTATAACTTCAACGTTGGAGGTCAAATATCAGTGCCTTAGGGTATATGGAGTCAAATAAGAAAGAGGGCACAAGATTTTGAAAGGATGATGATTTAAAGACTAGAAGGTAGGGTTCTATGGTGCTGCAAAGGCAGGGCCCTAGAATCAAAACCCTAGGGGAAAGAGGCTCACTCCGGTGTTTCTTAAGAAAGGCCTCGTGCTCTTTCCTCCTTCTCTAAATCAACTTGGCAAAACAGCTAGCCTAAAGAATAAGTCTAAGGGAGAAAGTGTTGTAAAGACAAGGATTTCAAACCCTAGAAGGTGAAAACCCTAGGTGTAGATAACCTAGGCCTAGGACATCACCCTCTTTCAACCTATAAACTTCAATGCTAGCTCAAGGGAAGAAGCAAGATAAGTGTAGAAAATGCTAGGCTTAATCTCTTTTCTTCAATGGCTAAAAAAAAAATCTCTCTCTAAAGGGACATGTAACAATGAACTACTTGTGTGCTTGTTACCTAGGGTTTTAAATCAACAATATTATAATCAAATGCAAGAAATTACACCTACAACCATTCAATTAAGAAGTTTTGCAAGAAAATTCACTTACATGTCATGAAGAAAAGCATAAGCAAACCCTAGTTGTAAACCTTCTTTGAGAGAAATGCCATAAAATGAAAAAAATATCCTTCCAATAGCAAGTGCGCCTCACTTATGCAGCAAATATACCCAAGAAGGGCGCAAAAATTAGACCCCACAAGTGTGAGTCAATTTTGTTATGTCAAAATGAGGGAAAACATCCTCAATTTATATCATCCAATGACCTTTAATTTAAAATTAGGTCATTAAAACAACCGACAAGGCTAATAACTAAAATCATATTGTTTTACATTAAACTGCTAAAAGAAAACCCTAAATGAGCAGTAAGAAAGACGTCTAGCCCCTTTGAGGGAGACGTTGGCCCTTTTTACAGCAAATCTCAGCACTGGAAGACAAACGCTAGCCCTCTCTGGGCCTCCAAACTCTGCCACACGTGCCAAACTGCCCTGTCAAAGTGCCATGCGCTGGAAGTGACGTCAAGGATCTCTGGAGGACGTCCTAGGTCAACAGAGGGACATGTTCCACCTGCAGTGGGTCAACCCCCTAGGGCTGGGCTCAGCCAAGGCATCCTGGATGAAAATGTCCTTCTTATTCTCTCGTGCAAAGGCTCGACCAATCATTGTCCTGTCTCTTCTCCTGATGAGGTCCCAACAACCATCTAATGGGCTCTTCAGCCCCATGGAGGTACGAACTAATCATCTCCCCATGTGTACCAGTCCACTTGGTACCTGTTCGTCGGGCATGGTCCTACACATCAAAAACTTCGCCCTCCATGGGCTCATTAGTCCTCGGGATCATAGAAATGTCAATCATTAGTCCTTTTAGAGATACTTAAGAATATTATAAAGGGGTGGAAGGGTCCTAAATATTATAGGGTTTATATTTGAGGGAATGGGACCATTCCTAATGAAATAGGGAATGAAAATTTAAGTATTGTTTCTATCTCAGAATCCTCCTTGGTAGTATCCTTTGCTAAAGAGGACTTTCATCAAGAAATATTTGGACAAGGGGTGGATTCAAATTCCAAAGGGGCTAGTAGGTATTAAGGAGGCATGGATAAAGGAGTTGTAGCAGGGATTGAGTAAGATCCTATAAAGGACCCTGGTTCATATACTATGGGAAGAAAGTCCTCATTCCACCATGCATGGGAAAAATATCTAATTGAAATCCAACATGAAAATAAAAAAGGGTCCCTAGAGTGGGACAAAAAAACCCTAGAGTTCCAAAATGGTCACTTTATCCTTGAATTCAAGAGCTTTGGTTAGATTGGTTGAAGTACATTAACTTGATGTCTTCCTGATACATGAAATGATGGGTGAGGGTAAAAATATTGGTGAGGGTTCTAGAAAATGATGTAGGGAGTGGGATTTCACTGCAATTGATGATGTGGGTAATTTTGGTGGTGTGCTTATATGGTAGAAGAAATTTGTATTCTTATGTCAATTTGTTGTTTTTGATACAAGTATTCAAACTTATTTTTTTTAATGATATCGGTCATATAATCTTAGCTATAAATTGTTATGGTCCGTATGAGGGTAGGTAGGAGTTCTAGAATATATTTTTTTTTCTTTGGACTACCTAAAGGGAGATAAGGTCCTAATTGGTGGAGACCTTAACTTTACATTGATTAGAGCTGGGGCGTGGGAAGTCTTTGCAAAAGTAGATTGCATGACATATTTCTTTAGGCATAAAATAAAGGAGGTAGGTTTGGTCGATTTGGAGCTTGTAAAGCTCATGCCTACCTAGAGAAATATTAAGTTCAGGGAGGTTGGGGCCTCAAAGAGGTCGGATAGGTTTTTGATTTTGGAGAATTTGGTTAGTGATGTTGATAGAATCCAAACTTGCATGAAGTCTAGTGGAAATTATGATCACATCCCCATTCTCATCCATATCAAAAGGTAGAATGATAAGCCTACTAGTCCTTTCAAATTTAATCCTCAATGGTTGGAGGAAAACTTCCATGATTTAGTTAAAAAGGAATGGGCCATTTAAGACATAATTTCTAGGGAGTCTAGAAGTTATTAATTTGCTAAGGTTTTGATGAAGGTAAAAAAATATACGGGCTTATGGGTTTTTAATAAAATAAAGGAGAATAATCAACATCTTAGACTAGTGGAAAGGGAGATAGGTGAGTTGTTTGCTAAGAATGTGGATAAAATTTCCCATGTAGAGGAGATGTTGAGATTCAAGAACTTATAAATGAGGAAGAGGATACTTATGGAATGGAGAGACATTATGTGGTAGATGAAGAGCAGAGCAACATGGCTTGGGAAAGGTGATGAAACCATGAAGTTATTTCATAATTTTATGAACCACAAAAAATGATTAATACAATTTAGAATCTTAGAGACAAAGTAGAGTGATCTATTAAAAACTTTCTAGGTTATCAATTGTGGGAGCGGAACACTTCCAATCATGAACTTGCTAAGATGAATATAGTAGAGGTCTTGAAACTGTCATAAATTTTCCTTACTTTGTAACTGAAGAGGACAATAATATGATGATGGAGGATATATCCAAGGAAGATTTGAAATATATTTTGGATTGATTCAAAAAATATAAAAGTCAGAGCGTAGATGGGTGGACTATAGAATTTTTTCTTGGATTTTATGATATGATGGAAGAAGATTTGTTGAGAGTTGTGGAGGAAGTTAGAAAAATTTGGAAATTTTTAAGAGATATGAACTCAAATTTTCTTGCTTTGATCCCAAAGAAAGATAAGTCAATTTATTTTGATGAGTTTTGGCCTAATTATTTATGTAATTGTTTGTACAAAATAATAGCCAAGATTCTTGCTATCAGGATTAAAAAAAATTCTTTGATGTTTTATCTTAGGAGAAATTTGGTTTTTGAGTAGGGAGGAAATTCTTTGAGGCTATAGGAATAGCTCAAGTGGGGTTTCATTCCATAAAGACTAAAACACTTCTTGCAGTGGTCTTGAAAAAATATTATGATAGATTGAATTGGCCAAACTTGAGGGTGAAACTCCTGCATGCAAGGTTCATTTTGGCAGTTGTAGCATGGATTATTGGTGTATCACCTCAACATCTTATGATGTTCTTATAAATGGTTATGCATCTAATTTATATAAACCTTCACACGGGATTCCTCAAGGATGTCCTTTATCCCCTCTGCCTTTTCTATTGCTAGTGAAAGGTTTGAGTAGATCCATTACTGATGTCGAGAGAAGAGGGATCATTTTAGGAAGCAATACTGGGGGTCTTGTTCACTTAACACATTTTCTCTTTGTTGATGATGTTTTATTATTTTCCAATGACAATGATATGTATTAGGGAAGTCAGAGAGTTTATGCAGATTTTGGATACTTATGGCATAGCTACATGTATGGAATTCAATGTTCACAAGCCCATTATTCATTTTTTTGGGCTAGATGATGAAGATGAGGTTGGACTGGATAGTATGTTCCATTTCAACAAATTGAATTTTTAGGAAGCTTTTAAATACTTGGGATTTTTGTTGAACCCAAATGGGTATGGAAAAAAGAACTGGGAATGGCTACTTGAAAAGGTGGAAGCTTGAATAAATGTTTGGTACAATACATGGATTTCAATAGGAAGGAGACTAACTTTGGTTAAATCTGTATTGGAGGCTATCTTAGTGTTTTGACATACCATGGCTTATATTTCTAAAGAATTCTTGAGAAAATGAGTAAAAATTGCTTAAAATTTTTATGGTCTGGAAAGAATGACAGGGGAGGAATATCAATGGTAAAATTGAGAAGTTTAATTCTCCTAAAGGCTATGCGTGGGTGGGGTTTGAATAATTTTCATATTTTTTTACGTGCCTTGGTAGAATTTTTTTTGGCGAGACATGACAATTGATGGATTATGGAGACAAAATATATAAATAAATATATTAAACTTGGAACCTTTTTAGATTGGGGAAGGAACTCAAGGAAGAGTATAGAAAATGTCTTATTATAGTGGAGAGCCATGGTGTTTGATTTTCTTGTTTGGGCTCCAATTTGGCTGGAAGGGTGGGTTTTGAAGAACAAATTAGAGTATATGTTGATTCTCTATTGAGTTGTGGAGAAGAGGTGATAATGGATGTTATTTTAATTGAACAAATCCACGAGAAATGATTTTTTTCATTGAATCGGATGGGGAATCACATCTCTACGAATATTTTGCATCAAGGATGGATATATATGGAGGATATAGGCCTAGTTGTTGAGAACGTAGCTCTACAGACAATATTTATTGGATGTCTAGAAAGAGTCATATTGAGTTGAAAGAGGAAAGGGATACTCTATCTTGGGAAAAAAAATATTAGAGGAGAATATATGACAAGGTTGGGCTATAAGGTAACATTGGAGTAGGGGATATAAGAGACTTATTAGTGATGGATTAAAATTTGTAAGCTTAAGGTGCCAAAAAAGACTTTTGTTTTTCATTGGTTAGGTATCATGAGTTTTGACATGGGATGTCTTGCAGAGATGCAATCATTAGGGATTAGGTATTTGTATACTTTGCAAAAATGAAGAAACAAATATTTTACATTTTTTAATTAATTTCTCCTATGCATCTCAACTATGGAAGGAGGTAGAGTTATTGACAAGTATTCCAAACATCTAGAAATAAGCCTTAGTGGAAACATGTTTGAAACAATGGTTTACAAAGAAGAAGTTAAAAGAGCTTCAAGGTTTTCCATGTCTTATCTTATGGGGAATTTGGCTAGCAATAATTTAATTTAAGCTTTTTGAAGACAAATATGTGCCTATTTTTCATATTCTTTCTCAAGCACGTCTATGATTTATGGGATAAGAGTCTTGCCAAAGAAAATGACTCCTTGTATGTTGGATTTATCCATTGATAAATCAAAGTCTTAGGGTTTTTTTGATGGAACAAGTCAGAAGTGAGTAATGTTGCAAGAATTTTATATATTTTAGATTCTCATTTCATTAATTTTAGAGCTTGGCTTGGTTTGAGGTCAAATAACTTTGCAGAGTCAATGGCCTTGGAGATCTTGCTTTCTTTATCTAGTGTAAGGCATATTCTCAACTCTATCTTTTTGGTGAATATTTTTTGGTGGTCAATTGGATGAATTATAGATGTCAACTTTATGATTTCTCTCTCATTCCACTAGAAGATGATTGTTTCCTCTTTTTCTTTCACTTCCTATACTCACATTTATAGAAGTTGCAAATAAGTTATCGAAAGAGGGGCTTCATATAACAAAGGGTTTTGGGGAATTTAAGGAGTGTTGAGAAGGTGTTCTATCCTCTTCTTTGGGTAGGTTTTGTTTGGATTATTATTAGCTTGATATGAACTACTTTGATTTATATTTTCTTTTTGTCTAGATAAACATCTATTTTAATTTGAGATGTTTTAATGGAGTAGTATTCGAAACATGTCTTCCATTTTGATGTATATTTCATGGCTTGTTTTATGTATTTTATGTTGGACAGTTAAAAACAATGGAGAATTTTTAGTTATTTTGTAGACCTATCGAAAGATAAGATATCTCTTAGGTTTTATACTGGAGAACTTGATTTTTTTTTTTTAATCAAGCAGTGCTATGATGGCTTAATAATGTAATTTTTGTTCGAACTTTGAATAGAAGTTATGGTTATTTTCTTGGGAAAAAAAACAATATAACAATGATGCCCTCTACAATATATATGATTATATATGCGACAAAAAATCTGAGATCCAGATAGGAAAAATTGCAGGGGGCTAGATTCTGCCATTTGGTTAATTTTCCATTTTTTCCCAAAAATGATTTGCCAATTTCTATTTTATTCTAAAATGATTTGCCCAAATTTCTATATGATAAATTATTTAACTTAAAAATTCATCAATTATAAACTATATAAAATCCTTATAAATTTGAATACTTTTACAAAATATTGTCAAACATGTTATAGTTGGAATTTTAGCAATTAGTAAGATTCACCAAGGTTTCTACACTTACTAGTATGTATGGATCCTTAAATTTTCCTTATCACCCAAATGAGATCAAAATGAATTACATGAAGATGTCATTACATCAATTGTAGACTCGCACCTCGTAGTTAATTTTCAAGTTAGTAAAGCTTTTTGTATAAGTAATGCCTTATAAACCGCCTCTTTCTCATAATTGTTATGCATGTAGAATTATTCACAACATACAATTCCAACGCACACAATTAAGATGAGTATTAATGTGAACCTAGTTCCAACAAAAATATATATCATCGTATTGAAAGTAAAACATGTAATTATTGTGAACAATACATATATAAAAGCCACATGTAAAATTAACTCAATGAGCTAGCTTGAGTGCTTTGAACTTCCTATAGTAAGATTTGGGGTTGATTATCTAGGTTGGTTTATTCTATTGTGTGCATCACTCGATGTGTTTGTTGGGTTAGGTGTCATAATCAATGTCGACTAGTTTGCACTTAGTACCATTTGTGAGTGCAGGAAGTGCCCAAAGTTTCCCTGCAATTAGAGGTTCCATGGAAAAAACAAAAAAATAACTACAAGTCAAAGAAGGCCAATGAGATATGACACTAAAACTAATATCAATGGCGTACCATATTGAGGGAAAATGCCATCACATTAACATAAGGATTTGTTTTTCAACAACTTATTAAGATTTATTAAAGTTGGAATAATTTTATCAACATTGACATTAGCTATTCCTAATGTCGCAATAGATGAATATCATTGTACTTTTCATATAGTTTAATTTTTTTAAAAGTGTTTGTTTAAAATTTTCCAAAAAATATGAGAATGAGATGTTATATAATGTGATTTATTGTTACTATTTGATTTCGATTTATTATTATTATTATTTTTAAATTTAAAAGATAATATAAGTTGTTAATGACGATGATGATGATTATCACTGTTCACATAGACTAACTTTGGTTTATTGGACCTTAATAAAATTAGTAAGAAATTAATTGATTTGCTTTTATGGTTGAAAAGATTAGAAAGAAAATTTCCTGGGTTTCTTTTGTTTTCAAGAAATAACAAATTATGAAATTTGGTAGAATTACAAATATTTTGAAATTGTAATCTAGTGTGTGCATATACATGTCATTCTAAGAGACAATATTTTTCATCCTTCATTTTTTTAATACCACAAAGCTTACATGTTCTTTATTCTCATGGTGTTTTAGGTTTTGTAGAGTGCCTAATTTCACTACGAAGGTTGTGAAAGTTTGTTTTTTATTTTATAAGTGTTAATTTTCTTCTTTAAGCTACTTATATAGAAAATGATTTTTCAATTTTTTAAGTTAGAGTTAATGATCTCATATTCTCTATTTATTCATTGCACAATAATTTCTCTTTAAGTTTAGTTGAAATAATGCTTATAATGGCATCCATATTTTTGTAAACTTGGTTCCCCCTCTATTTTCTAGTGGTTTAACCGAGAATCAATATATCGATGCCACTCTATTTTAAGTTTTAGGAAACTATTACTAAAATTCAAAGCAATATATGTTGATGGTAGGGAAATGTAAATCTAAACTACATATTTTAGATTTTAATTTTCTTTGCTCTTCTTTCATTTTAAACAAATAATTATTGTTTTAATGGGTTAGTACTTTGGAACTTCAACTTATCTGATTTTGCTTGGAGGTGTGAAGTAGGAATATGTTATTTTTACTGGCCCTCTAGGAAAAGGAATTATTGGTGCATGGTCTTATGTGTAGCCCAGGGCGAGGTTTTGTGGGTGTCTCTAGTATTTTTCTAGGAAATTTGTTTTTCTTGGAGTTTGTTTGGTGTAGACCCATCTTGCTACCAAGTTCTTATATGCATTCAAGATTCTTTCTAGGTGGTTTCGCTTTGATACATTTTGAACTCTAATCCCTCAGACACTTTGTTCCTAAGTTTTGGGAAATTATAGTTATTTGGCACTTATATGTGCAAAAAATGATCCAGGTGGATATTGGTGGCCACCCACCTATTCCACTTGGACCCCCACCATTGCTTCTTTCAGTTTTTTCAGTTTCCGCACAGTTTACTATTTTTAGCAGTTTTTCGGGTCCTGAACTTTCGGAGCCATTTTGAGGCCTTAAAATATCACCCAAAATTTGTAGTCCTCGGATAGATCTTTCTAACGAGGTATAGAACGCGTCAAACGGAGATCGTATGCCAAAGTTACATCCCCGGGAAGTTGATGTACCAACTTACCCAAACGGGGCCCACAGTCTTGGTGTTTCATCTCCTAGGGTTAGGTCTTTGGATGTTCAGGGTTTTCCATTGTTTCTCAATAATAATAGGCCTTCGAGCCTCATTGTAACACAGTTCAGAGGCCAGTAGCCGCCACATCTCTTCTTAGAGATAAGTTACCAGCGCCCTAGCTAGTTTATTTCCATTCTGTCTGTAAGCATATTTTAGTCATTGTTATTAATGAAATGAAGTCTTATTTCCATTGCATCTCTGTGTTTATGTGTATTTTGGTATTTCATTGTGTTCCTACATAAATCGGGATCAGTGGTATCAGAGAAGTCTGCTCATTCTCGATCCTTCTTTGCATGTCCCCAACGAGATCGGGGTATAAGGAGTTGGGGCTCGATCTGGTTGAACCTTTGCAAGATCAGCCTCGCAAACCCCGACGACCGCCCATGGGGGAAAGAAAAGAAAGATGAGGGAGTAGGAGATCCTATCAAAATGTTGCTCGAGGATGCCCTTGAGAAACAAAGGAACGCGATGATGGACAACTTTGCCCAGATTCTTCAACGGATTCTGAATTGCGGCGCATCGACATCCAGAAGCCACTCTGGAGGCACCACTCCTTTTAAGGTACAAGTAAACTTTGACATTCCCATATTTGACGACCAAATAGATGCAGATGTCGTAGATAGATGGTTGAATATGTTAGAAGTATATTTATCGGTTCATGACTTTTTCGACCGAGAAAAGATTATTTTCGCACTCCTCAAAGCCGCCCCCCATGTCAAGGACTGGTGGGAAACCTACTCAGAGCAAGAGGGCGAGAGAGAACCCTCTTTGTTCTCAGCGGAACCCACTTGGAATTATTTCCGAGACGCCATCAAGGAACAATATTATCCCGTGGGGAGCTATGAGGACAAATACATACAATGGACTACGTTGCGGCATCAAAGGGACCAAGATGTGCATGAGATGACGAATCTGTTTCATACCCTACGCACAAAGTTGGGTATCAAGGATTCAAATAAAAATTTGGTGTTAAAGTATAGCAGTTGTCTGCACAGATACATTCAGGAGGAAATGGAGTTCCTCTACATCTCCTCACTTGGTGTGGCATACCGATATGCTGCCAAGATTGAGCAGAAGTTCAAACAGAAGTGTAACATCCCGCTCTGGCGCACTTACCAAACTTATTCTTTGAGGACACTTGCTCGCAAGTGATCTGGATTTTTATGATGATAAAACTTTTTCCTTCATTATGATGCGTTAAGTTATATGACATGATGTTTTACTACCTTGATG
>ML787953.1:841657-855678 GCA_009831015.1 Picea engelmannii | reverse complement strand
CAAGACCTTGCTGAAATACACCTTTGATATGTTGCCTCTTTATCACTGATGTGCTCCTCTATTACTTCACCCTCAACCTGCATATGAAAACTCTATTTCAAAATTGTGTTGCAAAACTGTGTTGCAAAACCGTGTTGCAAAACTGTATTGCAAAACTATGTTGAGGAGAGGGTTCGACCTCTTCTTATATAGGTTGAAGAGGGGAAGAGGAGAAGCTCGAAATAGTAACCCGATTGCATGCATTAGTCATAACTCAGCTTCATACTTTAGTTTGAACTTAGAACTAGACTTGAGATTGGTTACAACTCAACATTACACTTTAATTCGAACTTTAGAACTAGACTTGAGATTGGTTACAACTCAGCATTACACTTTAGTTCGAACTTAGAACTGGACTTGAGACTTACATGCTTTAGTTCAAAATTAGAACTAGACTGAAGACTTTAGTTGCAACTCAACATTACACTTTAGTTCTAAGATAGAACTAGACTCAATACTTTAGTTGCAACTCAACATTACACTTTAGTTCTAGACTCAAGACTTTAGTTGCAACTCAACATTACTAAAAATAGAACTAGACTTGAGACTTTAGTTGCAACTCAACATTACACTTTAGTTCTAACATAGAACTAGACTCAAGACTTTAGTTACAACTCTTGACAAGGCAATTCGAAATTCTCTTCATGGTAGATAATGTTTACACGTGCCAACGCACTAGATCAATACAATTACATCATTTGCAATATTAGGAATATCGTTTGTTTCTAGCTCATAGGAATTTTACATTCAACCTAAATTTTGCTAGATACCTTGAATTTTGCTCATGGCTCACAAGGTTTGATTAGGCTCACAGAGGTTGTATGTTCCCCCTGACTTTTTCACTAGTCTGTCTATGCTCACAGAGGTTGTACATTCCCCCTGACTTTTGCACTAGATTGTCTATGCTCACAGAGGTTGTACGTTCCCCTTGATTTTTGCATTAGACTCACCTAGCATCTTGTTCATCCTGACTTTTGGTTTGACTCACAGAGGTTGTCCGTTCCCCCTTACTTTTGTCAATACCTCACAAGACTAGTTGATTCTCCAAATCTCCCTGGCTAGCCTCAGGGTGGGCCATATGGCCTCTCATTGGAGAATGACTATCAATGCTACCAAATTTAACACCTCATTGGTATGGATTGGTTAGACGAGCACCATGTTGTCCTCAATTGTTACAATAAGGAATTTACTTGCCTGGATGAGCAAGAAAATTTGAGATTGGTTCAATGAATTCCAAGAGTTGTGACTATCAGAGAAGTTTCGGCTTCACAGTTGAAGAAAGGTTACCGAAAAGGGTGTCAAGTATTCACAATGCACATGGAATAGGCACCTAAGGATAAAATTTTGAGTGTGGAGGAATGTGCAGTACTAAAAGAGTTTGAGGATGTATTTAAAGAAATATTGGATTGCCTCCGAAAATAGATATTGACTTCTCTATTAATATGATGTCGATAGTAGTGTCTATATCCATGGCTCCTTACAGGACGAGTACGCCAGAGCTGAAGGAGTTGCGGATGCAACTTGAAGAGATTCTAAAGAAGGGGTATATACACCCAAGTGTGTCGCCTTGGAGTGCACTATTTTTTTCGTAAAGAAGAAGGATAGTACATTGAGACTTTGTATCAATTTCAGGCAGTTGAATAAGGTAACAGTGAAGAACAACTATCCTTTGCCAAGGATAGATGACTTAATTGTTCAACTAAGGGGCGCAAGGATATTTTCCAAGATAGGTCTCAGATCTGGTTATCACCGGGTAATAATAAAAGAGGAAGACATTAGTAATACTACCTTCAGAACAAGGTATGGTCATTATGAGTTTACAGTGGTGCCTTTTGGATTTTCAAATGCACCAGTTATCTTCATGTGTTTAATGAATGGAGTTTTCAGAAGTTACTTGGATAAGTTTGTCATTGTATTTCTGGATGACATTCTTATTTACTCAAAGTATGAGGAAGAGCATGAGAATCACTTGAGGATAGTGTTGTAGGTGTTGACGGAGCATCAACTTTATGCAAAGTTGAGAAAGTGTTCATTTTATCAACGACAAATTCATTATTTGGGTTGTATTATTTCAGAAGAAGGAATAGTTGTGGACCCAACGAATATAAAATCCATTAAGGAATGGCCAACACCAAGAAATGTCGCAGAAGTGAGATCATTTATGGGATTGGAAGGCTACTACAAAGGGTTTATAGAAGGATTCTCATAGATAGCACATCCAATTACATCTTTGCAGAAGAAAAGTGCACGATTTGAATGGACTCCAGATTGTGCAAGGAGTTTTCAGCACTTGAAGAGTTTGTTAACAAGTGAGCCAATTTTAAGGACTGTTGATCCAGATGCAAACTTTGTTGTGTGCACGAATGCATGCAAGGAAAGACTCGGTGGAGTCCTGAGTCAGAAGGGGCATGTGGTGTGCTTCGAATCAAGCAATTTGAAGGAGCATGAAATACTTTATGCCACACATGATTTAGAGTTGGCAACTATATTGCATGCCTTTGAGATGTGGCAGCATTATCTCATGGGAAAGAGATTTGATTTGATAACAAACCATTGTGGTCTGAAGTATTTGTTTGGACAACCAAGTTTGAATGCCAGACAAAGGAGGTGGTTATAGTTCCTCGGTGAGTATTACTTTGACATAAGGAATATCAGAGGAAAAGAGAACAAAGTGGTTGACGCACTCAGTAGGAGGGTGCACGAAATGTATGCTACAACTGTTAGCATGTACCAGACATAATTGTGTGACTGAATTTTGGAAGTTTCCAAATCAGATCTGTGCTATATGGATATAAGTGCAACTTTACATCAAAGTATGTTGCATCCGAATTTTGAATCTTATGAGTTAAGAGAGGATGGGATCCTCGTGTATAGATGCAGAAGTCTATGTGCCAAACGATCACGAGTTGAAGAGATTGATTTTGTCAGAGATGCATAAGGTTATTTATGCTGGAAATCCATGTTACCAGAAGACCATTATTGTGGTCAAGAAGCAATACTTTTGGCTAGGTATGAAAAAGGAATTTGTGGATTTTATTGTGAAATGTCTCGAATGTCAGAAGGTCAAAGCTGAGTACAAACATTTGGTTGGTATGTTGCAGACTTTTCCCATTCCTAAGTGAAGTGGGAAGTTGTGACTATGGATTTCATAACTAAGTTGCCTAGGACTATTAAGCAACATATTTTTATTATGGTGGTGGTGGACAGGCTTACTAAAGTTGCCCATTTTATTCCAGTAAAGTCAATGCACAAGGCAGTTGACATTGCTAAGATATACATGCATGAAGTTGCTAAGTTGCATGGTGTTCCTAAGAAAATTGTATCTATGAGAGATTCCAAGTTCACATTGAACTTATGGAAAGGGTTATTTAAGGGATTTGGAACAAGTCTAAATTTCAGCACAACATATCACCCTGAGACGGATGGTCAGACTGAGAGGGTAAATCGGGTGATTGAAGACCTGTTGAGGATGTATGTGATGGAAAAACCATTGAAGTGGGAAGATTACCTTCATTTGGTATAGCTTTCTTACAACAATGGGTATCAAATATCCTTAAAGATGAGCATGTTTGGAGCACTTTATGGTATAAAATGCAACACACATGTAAGTTGGGATAACCCAACAGATGACGCAGTAGTTGGGTTGGATTAGCTTCGGGAAATGGAGGAGCAGATGGTAAAGATAAGGCAGAATTTAAAGACTACCCAAGACAGATAGAAAAGTTGTGCAAATAAAGGCCGAACTCACAAGGAATTTGCAGTGGGTGACCATGTGTTTCTAAAAGTGAAGGCGAGGTCCAGTTCCCTGAATTTGGGAAAGTGTTCTAAATTAGCAGCACATTATTATGGGCAATTTGAATCCTAGAAAGGATTGGTCATGTCGCTTATATGCTTTCATTGACTTCATCCTTATGCATTCATAATGTTTTCCATGTGTCATTTCTTAAGAAATATGTACCTGACGCTAATCATGTCATTGACTGGAATGTGATTCAAGTGGAGCTAGAAGGCGGATTTCGAGTGTGACTAGTTTTCATATTGGATCGGAAGGTCAAGTAGCTCCAGAATCGAGTCATGGAGTTGGTAAAGGTCCAATGGACCTGGTACAGTCCTAAGGATGCAACCTGGGAATGTGAAGATGCTATGCGAGCAGAGTATCCTCATCTTTTTAATGATGTTTGAAAATTATGTATGTATATACAACACACTAAGGACAGTGCATAAATAAGGCGGAGGGGACTCTAGTGTCCCTCATCTGAAACCCTTTGTAATTGTACATATAGGTTGGTGAGTTGATTGGTACCAAGTATAAATGTAATGAACATTAGGATGGTGAGCCAAGGACACTTTCTTTTGGGGTGTTGCATGCATCAGGGCAGTGCATAGAAAAGTGTTAACAAGGACCAAAGTGCACACAATATATGTGTTGTGCACACCTGGGAAAGTGTGCACATTGCACTGTGTCATGTGGACTTGGGTTAGCGCACGAAAATGAATGTGTATGTTTTGAGGCGGGGAAGCCAGTATGATTATGAGGCCGATGAGCCTAAGTGTAGATAGGCCAGTGCGCCTATCCATGTAAATACAATCATCAATATTAATATAATATTGCATCACTACGTGTTGACTGATTGAGAAGGAAAAGAGATGGGGGGCCTACTCCACCAGAAAAAGGAAAAAGGGGGTGATTCGTAAGTCATAGGGAATATTTTATAATATTTACAGGAAAAGTGTAATGACAATATGTTTATCCTAAGTTCCCGAGGGTGGGGAACGGGTCACCAAGTGGCTTGAAGTTACTTTGGAAGGTGACAAGTGTCAAGTGGAAGGCATGAAATATATAGTGTTGGCCTTAGTGTATTTTTAGGGGGTATTACAATCATTATGGGGGGTGGCAAGCTATGATGAGGAGAGGGGCGACGGACTGTATAGAAAATGTGATTATTACCTTATCTGCACAAAGAATCTTGTAATAGGTTGTGGGATTGTAACCAAAGTGTCATTGTCAAAGAGTCGGGTTGGAAGACCGTGAGTAGTCTCTCTAGGTGAGAGATTGGTTGTTGTGGAGTGGTTTCCAAACCCATGAGCATATTTTTCAGGTGAGATATTTGTTGGGAGTTGTTCCCTGGTGCGTTGGGCACTAGTCGCAGGGCTTGAAGATGTCTTATCCGGTATGTTGTTGGTAACCTTGGGAAAGAAATTTTTGTAGCTAAAGAACTGGTGAGCAGAGAAGGGGCACACTTCTTTGTGTTTGACAAATGTGTGGGGAATGAGGGACTATGTGCTAGTGCAACAGTAGGCACTTAGGACTGGGCAATTCTAGTGAGTTTGGGACATAGTTTATGGTTGAGAACCCTTTTTCCCTAGTGGAGTTGAGCCCCAGCTCAGGGGTGACCTGTCACTAAAATTTTGTGAGCAACAATGTCTATGGATGGTAGGAACATCTGAGTCAAGGCCGCAGTTGGTGTTTTTTTAATAAAAGATAAGTGTTCTTTATGTGTTTGTATTGTCTACTATGTGCTTGCTTATTTATGGTTGATATGGGTTAAATTCTTTTATTTCGTTGCACATAATTAATTGTTGTTACCTTTTTCAATGATGCTTGCACATGTGAGTATGTTGCATATAGTTTGTATTTGTAGATATGCATGGATATAACTAATATGGTTAGTTTATCCTATTATGTTAACCTGATGATGTTGGTTATAATCCAACAAGAAGAGGATTGAGTGGATGAGTGTGCGGGGTGCTAACATGTGTATTCAATTAAGTTGGAATTTTTTGTTGTGATGTGGGAACAATATGGTAGTGCACACATATTTGAAGTTATTTCCGCTGCTTAATGTGGTATTGAAAGAAATTGTTGATTATGTTGTTATAACATGTGTGGTATAAATCAGACTTTGGTTGAGCACATTACTACGAGTTATATTGTGCAGACTGAACTTAAAGTACACCCCACGTAGTGTGCTCCTACTGTGCCATTGCTCAGTAGTGTACCAGGATTGTTACAGTTTAGTTGTTTCAAAGCATGGGTAAGGTGGTAACGGGACTCAATGGGTGTCTGGGTAGGTTCACACATGTGGGTTAGGTGATGTGACCCAGCTTGGTGTGGTATGGGATGTTACAATTCTTAAATATCTTTTCATATCTTGCCTGCATGCGGTTTCTCTAAGTCCTTGTGCACAGTACAAAATGGGTTGGTGTGCGCAGTACAAATTGGGTTGGTGCGCGCTCTAAATCCTTGGTTGGTGCAGACATCGAACCTAGTGTTGCACAATGCATATTATCAACTATGTACATTCAATATTAACTTTTTGCACGTGGGCAGTCTCTATCAACCCGTAGGTGAACAACAATCCCCCAACACTATTAGTTGGCTTGTCCTTGATCCAACGATGTTGTTGTTGATAGCTCCTGGGTGAATTTGCTAGATCAACTGGCTAGACTTAGTGGGACATATTCAAAATCTCTTGTTGAGGTAGAATTTGTCAAGCCTGAATGATGTTGTCGTCATCCCCCGACCTTGGAATTTATCGACTATCCCCTAGATCTTAGATGTGAATGAGGTTCTCCAAATATGGAATCTCGACCTATCGTTCATTGATTTCTGTCTAGATTTTCTAAGGAGAAATTTCTTTCAGCATACGATCTAGAACCATCTTCCCCCTTCAAGCTAAGTCCTTTCTATTGGACTTGGAAACATCACCATAGTGACCCTCGAGGCTCTAACCAAGGTGATTGCTCCATCGTGTACGACCATTGTCTTCTTTATGTCTCTCTCTGACTTACTATTAGTGGAGAAGATGCAACCAACTACATGAAACAAAAGGGGAAGCCCCTGAAGTCGAACTACATGATTTAGAAAATATGTTGATCCATGGCGACGGGATCACCGTCTCTCGACCAGTGGGATTTGGAGAAACCACCGCATAAGCTTCGAAGCAAAGTTCTGTAAACTATTTGGTGGCTCTATTGATGTAGTTGGCGAGTTGTAGGCTAGTACTCCTTCCCCAGAGCTAGACTCAAAGATGAAACACTCCTGGGAATTCCAATGTGGGTCGTTGGGCCTTCTATGTAGAGTGTATCTAATTATGTCCCTCTCTCTTTTTGGAATTAACCATCATTCTACGGAAGTATTAGTTGAAGCTAAATTCTCGACACTTCTTACTACTCTAGGTGAAATTTGGTCTTATCGATGATCACGACTCTGTTGTTGAAAGTCTCTACTTATATTGTTCGACCCTTAATGAAGGAAACGACATTGGCTATGGAAAATATAAATAGTCATGGATTGGTATTCCCGCATGGCCCCCTCATATGCCATGGAAAGTTTTGACTGACTTCATATATCTGTTGGGATGATTGTGCCCAATATTCTTAGTTTACAGAGCTAATGTGTCCCTGATCATGTTGTACCTATGATGTGCTTTCTAGGCCATGTAACCATAAATTTTTCTATCCCTCATACCTATGCGACCTGGCTGAATTTGATTGCTTGACCCTTTACTACTATCAACTGCCTTGTGTATCGTGCCTCACATGTGAGAGCATGTTGTCTCATCCTATCAGGTGTACACGAATCATCCCTTTAAGGGGTTGACCTTATAGTGTTGCTAACTTCCATGCTCCTACTTCGTTGATGTATACCAAGAAGAACAACCCTAACCAATGCATGTACAATTTAATAGGGTGCTTGAGAAACTTACCTTCATATAGTAGTACCAAAGAACTACAATGTAGAATTTTGTGCCAAATTTTGCAGTCATGCCAGGCCTTTTGTCTTTGTTTCTTGACCAATTGGCTATCACCTGCAATGATTTGATCTTCCTCAAGTTCCAATAGTTTGTCCAACTTCTTCTAAAGTGATTGATCATCCAACATCTGTGTCATGAGAGAAATTTGCAGGCTTAGGACTATAAATTCTAAAGGCATCACAACCTCTTTATCATAGACCAGCCCGAAGGGGGTGTGCTTGGCCAATCATTTATAGGTTATTCTATATTCCCATAGTAGATATACTAGTCATCAGTTAGATCTAGTGGATCGTCACTGGAATACAAAACAACTAACAAGAAATACCCATGACCAGAAGATGAAGATTGATCTGTCCATGCACGGATAGATCGACAAAACGCAGTTCTGGAAACTCGTGACAACTACTGCATATACTGGAAAACTCGCCCTGATGGTGATGCTCATTGGAATGGGTTGGAAATGATCCGAAAAGGAACACCCTGGCCTCTAGAATGATCATGGTAACTGTCAGACTGAAGATCTGAAGTTTGAAGCTCTGGTTGTCACCCCTTGGGTGTTTTCACACCTCCTAGGTTGTGGGAGTGCGCCCTAGTGATCCCACAGATGGAACCTGATGATGTATGACTCGAAATGATCCTCTTGGCTTCCTTTGTAATGTGTCATAAGGTTTTTCTTAGATCTGGTCCGGAATATCCCCTAGAACCCCAAATGTGCTTCCTCAAGAGCTACGCCCTAATTGGTTGTTTGTTGCATTCTGGGAGATTCCACCGTCAGAAACTGATGAATGGTGGTTAAAAACATGTGCCCTGGATATATCTCAATGCGATGGGAAGGAATACATAAGATACTCATATGTCTCATGCAGTGACACAAACCCTCTCTCTAACCCTTGTGCCTGCATTGGTTGAGTTGCCCAATCATTGTACTGGATCTCCTGAATAACACGGTGAAATACCTGGATGGTATCTCCGATAGGCTAGGGTGTGTCTCTCAACACCATAACCGATCAATGGTGGTGGTTTCCTCCAAAAATCCACAAAACAACAAGGGGGTGGATTTCCTCCTCCTCTGGAAAACTAACTCAACATCAAATCATAACATAATAATGAATTAGGTTGCTTTACACTTCCTTTATAACTTTCCGAAACCCCAATTCGTTGTTGACCTTTTCCCTCCAAGTGACTTTTACTTTATTTTATTATTCCTTGATTAAATCACTTAATTAATTAATCAATTAACCATTTTACCTCTAAAAAGTGATTTATCCATCCTTATGGCTTCTTCGAGCACTGAAAGTCAGTTCTCATCATCTTATCCTGTAATGCTCTTCATCCTGATTCCGACGAGCTATTACACTTAGAGGTTTCTCCAAGTAATAGGCCCATTATGACCTTCTTAGTGAATTTAATTAATATATGGCCCATAATAACTCAAAATTACGAAAATCGTCGAAATGCAACGAAACCGAAGCCAAGTTGTGCAGAATGGATCCAGATGATGAACGATGCAAGTTGGGCCCAATAAAACCCCTCAATATCTCTCGAACTCTTTGTCACCCCTATCTAGCTACTATGGTAGGCATAGCACTTTGTAATGTTGCAATTTCCAAAAATGGGGACATTACAGTGCTCCATGTCGGAATATTGCTTATCCTCAAGCAATAACTTAATCCAACTACATATGATGCCAGGGTCCCATATTCACCTGTGTGACACAAGGTAGACTCTCCTCAAGATGTGGACTCTCCAAGTGCTCACCATGCATTACACCCACATGCTCGTGATGAGTAGAGTGATCAATGTCCAAATAATCTCAGTAAACTCCCCAGGCAACCACTCTACTCGAAACTCAACTCCATCAAATGTTGAACTACCAAGCACTCCAATCCTTAGATCCCATATCAGAATGTGAACTGCAATGCCTCAAGAAATATAGTCCTGTAACATATCAATACCATGAGTCTCATGCAAATAACACATGTCTCAACCCAAAATGAGTTTGTCCTCTAAGACCATACCAAACACGACCTCCACCAACTGAACATGTTGCTACTATAGTGAGGTAATACAAGGCCTCAACGAATCACCAACAAGTGACATGCTCCCCCCAATACTGAAGCTCAATGGAAAGTCAAAGTGTCTTCCCCATGCAAAGATCCACTCGTCTCCACTAGTCAATGAAATGCCGAGCCCTGTAATCCCAGGGTCCCATGATAGCCTCTTATAGGGAGCATCATGTGGACGTTGTACTACTCTGATCATGACTGTCAGCTCAAAGTATACATATTGGATCCCCCACTCCTGGATCCTCATGTTGAAATACCTGTGAAAATTGGGCTTGTTGTCAAGAAGTTGAACCTATAAAGGTATCTCTGTGGAATCAACAGCTTCCCAACCACCTCCATACTGGATCATGAGTATCAATAGGGAGAACTTGTCTCGCCACATAGAACAAGTCCCTGCAAGCCCTCTCAAAACCATCCAAGAGTGAAGTATGTTTCTCTCTGGCGCAATCTAGGCCATCATTAAATGAAACAACCCACTAACCAAATGGACTCCCGGATCCCATGAAAAAATTGGAATTTCAGCACTTCCAATCCCCACTAACTACTCATGTGTCATACTAATAACTGTTGAAATCCCTCCATCCTCATCCCAATGATAATTTGAATCTGTGTCACCCTCTGAGATATTTTTTATCCCATGGGCTAAGATTCTCACCATCACGCCCAAGGTATCAATTGTATGTCTCTGATAATCCATCCCTATCCTGTTGTATGCAATAAAGACACTCCTATCAGGTGGTCTTGGCCTACCAACTCTCCATGTCCCATGCCACTGTCTATCTCCCCCTATGTTGTTGTCAATGATGAAAGCATCGGGAAAACATAACAGAAACATATGTAACCGACTGTATGAATGGAAAGTATCATATGCTTTGGTCAATCCCTAGGATTGGATCAAAAGCTCATCCACTAACACCCATTGTGAATAATCGTCTAAGCTCCAACTATCGAGTACAACAGTATATAACTCCACAAACTGATGGTCAATCACTCTCCCTCCATCATCCCTCAGATAGTTGTTGCTACTGTGAAGGTGATCTCTGATAACTATGTGTTGTTGCAAGGGAGAGGAATCTCCATGCTTCGCTAAGTGTGTCTCCTCCCTGCAATCCAATGCATCCCCTTGAATCCCACTGTACATCTCTCTCATCATCATATGTCCAAGGTGTACTGTCGGATCAACCTCTGTGGATATCAACCAATCCTGGAAAACAAATGAAAGTGTCCTCGTAACTGCCCATGTTTGTGGAATCCTCAGGTGTATGTGTATGAATGACTGTCTCAGAACTACCCATGAATGGTGGCCCCAGTGACACTTGGACATCCTCCAGCAATGTAACTGAGGAACATATATGACTCTCTATAGAGATAGATATAGTGTATCTCTGACGAGTCTCCTCAAGGAGATCATATAATCCTTACTCTGATTCTTCAAGGGTTGTCTATGTTCCTTCAAAGAATCCTTGTGTGCTCACTAACTCATGAGTGAGTCAGTCCACCTCCAACTCCTGCTCCCTCAGGGCCCTACAATACATCTCGCCAACCTCCAATAGGTAATCTATGTCCATCAACAACTGCTGGTAGTCGGCCCTCATCATAGTTACTCTTTCCCTGAGAGTATGAAAGTCATCCATGGCAAATCCCCCATCCGAACTATCATGTGCCATTGATTCCCTCCAACAATAGTCTTCCACCAATGCGTGCTTATCATCCATACATCTAGTGGTTGCCATGATCATGTCCTCACTGACTCTCAATTGTCCCGTCCAATTTTGTGACTCCTAATCACAGTCCTGCCGAGGTTCTACCCCATGCCCCTCACTACTAGTGTCAACAATGGAATCCCCAACAACACACTCCTCAAAAGATAAGGCACTGAAATGCCCACTGTCCACTGTGCTATTGAGTCCTCATGTATGCCACTACACACCATCACCAACTTCCATCCCCATCTGAATCACATTGTATCCTGTATGGGAAGTTGTATCCTCCTGTGCGCTCACTCTGCTAATGTCATCTGCACCTGGATCCCATACGGATGTGTCTAGACATGAGATATGGTCATCTCGACCAATGCATAGTGCACCCCCATCACTTTGGATTGGTCCCTGAAGTGAGTATCCTATAAAATGTTCAGTCTCCACAACCTGATCTAACAATGGAATCTCCAAAAGATGGAAACTGCAGAAGTTCCCTAGTGATATCATGGTTTGGCACGGGGGTGGCTAGAGCGCTAAGAATGAATGCCTCTGAGCCTACGATGGGGTGGAAAGGAGAACACCCACAGTCAATTGGTTGGTGATCGACTATAATAGATAAGTATTTTGTATACCTTGTGTACTAGAATTGAAATGAGTGGTTGAATGTCTGTGTCTATGACTAAAATTTGCATTGCATGATTGATATTAGTAATTCTTATTGTTCTTCTGTGAACCCCTGCATTTGAATGGTTTATGTTTGCTTCTGCTTAGCAGCAAGAGAACTATTAGACATGGGTCTTCAAATGAAATTAGGAATAAGATTATGTTTTTTGTGCTGGTTGGAAAATCCTTAAGGGAATTTTCCATAAGGATTGATTTTGCAATGTAAGAATCGGAGCAGACTTTGCTGGAATGCTTCAGTCCTGTGACCCCTCGAATTTACCTTCGCATGTTACTAAATTCGAGCTCTGTGGATGGAGGGTGCCTCCTTCAAACCATTTGTCTGTGTGACCGAGGGCTCATTCCCACGGTCCTAACCAAATCACGGCTAAGAATTGAGCGTGTAGTCTCGGAACTTGTCAGGGAATCCATATGACCAGGACCTTGGAAGCCTTTACTAGGTTTGAAAGGAGATAAGTTATCTTGGCTTCGATACTTCGGGAGTCCGGAGCTCTGGGATGTTATAAATTTACCACATGAGAAACCAACTGAAGGCAAACTGTTGGTACAGTTACCAGAGAGGTTGATCGACATCTCACAGTTTCCTTAATTGTGACTATGGGATCTTTCCCATCATTAAACGTTGATCAACTTCTATGTCGTGAAGTAACGCAAACCGTAGATCTGAGGATATTCAGGATCTCCCCTGGCCATTGGATTGACGTCGTGGTCATTCGATGTTGATCAACTTTGGGAGTAAAAATAAAACTAAATATCTAATCCCTCGAACGTCGAAGTCGCAAAGTGACGAGGACCATGGATCTAAGGATCCTTCGGGACCCTCTCGACCGTTAGATCAATCCTAGTGAAAGGATAGCGTAAAGTACTCCGGCGAAATCCTACTTTGGTAGGTTCAACATGTTGGTGAATGAGAATATCGTCAGAGCGTCGAAGGCCAAAGTGACATGACATGTTGATGTCACCTAGGGTGATGTGGACCCATAGTAGGTGTGCCACATGTCACCTCAATTCGTCCGATAGGACAGGACCGCATGCATCATGGTGATGTGGTGTGTCTCGATATCTCCATGTGGCATCGTGGGATTGGACACGAATTAGGTGTGGGACCCCGCCCCTCTAGTCAAGTCCAAGCGATTGGTTAATTGTGGGTAAATCTTAACTGTTAGATCCAAAGGTGGAAAGAGATCCACTGTAGATTCTGGAGTAGAGAGAGGCTTAAGGACTTCGGGTCTCCAGGAAGCTTCAGTGTTGTACTAAAGAGCATGGAAAGGATGAAGTTCGGAGGACTAGGTTCCAACGTCGGTTGCATGGTGAGGTAAAAAGGGGGAAAAAAATGTATGGAGGTTATGGGAGCAGATAAGCCCACGATGACTCTACAAAGTTTTTCCCCTGTAAACCCTTCTTCCATGACCATGTCATTTTGAAAGGATGACTATCGAGGCTGCAACAGTGCCATGTTGTATGGTACAAGGAAAGTGAAGCCACGTGGATGTCACTTGGCGAAGGGGGTGGCCATTGGCCAATGACACCCCAAAAACTTCTAAAGGCCTTAACTTTCTAACCAGAACTCAGTTTCAGATGAGCTTCTAGTCGTTGGAAAGCTCTCGAAGAGTAGAAGGAAATGGTGCCTCTCTTCAAGGAACTCGAAGAAGCTATTGAAAAGCGAAAAATTTATATCCCATCCTTAAAAGGGTACTTAAGGGGTTGGGTGTGTTGCAATTTATCAGTGACGGTATACATTATGATGACCTTAAAACATTGGAAGAGACCATAAGGAG
>ML787953.1:811510-834519 GCA_009831015.1 Picea engelmannii | reverse complement strand
AGCCTCCAGGTGCAAAACTTAGCCCCTCTTGGACTTCTCCAAGCTGCCACACGTGCCAAACTGCCATGTCCATCTACCAAAACTTCCATGAAGCAAGGATGACATCATGGACCTCATGGGTGACGTCCTAGGCCTTCCAAGGCCAATGTTCCACTGAAAAGGGCACAACCCCCCTAAGTCAAGCTCTGCCAGGGTGCCTCTGGTGGAACGTCCTCCTCTTCTCCGGTGCAAATCGCCTGATCCATCTATGTCCTATCTCTACCCCTTGACAGGGTCTCAACATCCATCTGATGGACTCTTTAGCCCCATGGAGGTCCGAACTGATCATCTCCCCATGTGTACCAGTCCAAATGGTACCTATCCGTCGGGCATGATCCTGCACATAAACAGCTACGCCCTCAATGGACTCATCATTCACAGGGATCATAGCAATGTCAATCACATATCATCATCAATATTATTAAACACGTGCACAAAATCCCTAATACATCAGTCAAATCTCAAAGACATTACACAAGCTTGCAATACACATTTGGAGAAAATGACAGGGTGTCCTATTGGGCTAGTGTCCACTGGAAAAGGAAAGTTTTTGAAAGAGAACTCATCGGAGCCATGTAAGTGGGTGAGGTGGTCAAGGGATGTCCTGGCAAGTGGGTGCAGTGGGAGCAGAGGATGTAGGGTTTTACCTATGGGTGCCTTTGTAGAAGGTGAGTTGCACTTGTCCTGGATGCAAATCTTTCCAAGCCCATGCCTTTATTCTTTTACTCTTTTATTTATTTTTCTTCAAGAGGCTAATCAGGGGACACTGCCCTGGCGTGGTGACCAATGGTGACAACGTTACCCATAAGTACTTTTGCAGAAATGAGAAGGTTGGCTTGTGATGAGACCCCCTTTCCCTTGGCCATGCAACCGAGAGTCACTACCCTGGCATGGTAACCAAATGGTGGTAATGTCATACTGCTAGGTACCCATGGAACTAATAGGTTGGCTCATGATGAGACCCCCTATCCTCTGACTAGGTCTTGTTTTGTTATTTTTTATGGGTCCCTCTTGTTTCTTGCTGAGAAGCCTTTTATTGCTTTCTCAAGGATCCCTGGGCGAATCATCTCGAGGTTTTATTCTTAGGCTTTTATCTTTTGTCAGCTTGCTTTTACCTTCTGTGACTTTAGTCCCTTCTTCCCACGAGGTAAAGTGCAATCATGTAAATAGGTCAGCTCATTTCCTGGACAAGTGCAAGGGATAGATGGGCGGGAAGCAAGATGAAAAAAGTGGTGTCATTATGGGAGCAGACAATGGATTTTCAGAAGCCCTTCCCAAAGGCAAACCAAAACCTATAGGCACATGCTTACTAGGGCATCCTGTCAATCCCTCCAGACATGGTCAAGTGGAAAAGTGTAAGATCTAAGCATTTGTTAGAAGTAAAAGGAAACAAATGCACATATTCAAAGGTTTTGATGATCAAAGTGACACATACCATGATACCCAAACTCATTACCTCATGGAGCAAGAGCCATCTCTAACACAAGACCAATCTCATGCTTATGGATGTTGTCGCTGCTGACAAGATAGAGGCACTGAAATGAAAAAAAGGTGGGCCCTCCAGGGCCATGCTAAAGTCGATCCTACTCTCGGTACTCCATGTCTAGGATCTGTGGGCCTCGAGACATGATCTCCTAGTTATCCCTAAAAGTGGGGGATAACATCTAGCTCCAACTCGAGGACATGTGCTCACGTAGAGCGCATGAGAACCTCAACATCTCTGGCATAACTTGTTTAATTTCAATAGCAACATCAGTAACCAATTGGGGTGGTAATGCCACCCCAACATACATATAATATATATAAGACTGAAATAAAACAATCAAAACTGTGAATGTGAAAGCAAACTAATATGTGATACAAATGGTATAATACATGAATGCAAAATGCCTACCTACTTACCTGTACTTACCTGTCATGCCAGGTCCCCCCACCTTGGTGGGATTTGAGGAGGCACCCGCTGACCGGTACTATGCGTCTTCGTCCTTCCAATGTAGACAGATAATAAGAGTCATTAACCGACCATTTTCCAACTTTGAAAGGGCCAAGCCAAAATTTATTACTTCCTTTGACATTAGAAGGCTCCCCTTTATTGGTATCCCACATCCATACTACGTCCCCTTCTATGTACTCTCTAATTTTGGAATTGGTCATTCCATGAACAACCCTAGTGTATTGTGTAGAGGGAGGTGGGTGAGATTCTGTTGTAAAGACTTCTTGTTGGGAAGGCTGAATCAGTATGTCATCTTTTCCTATTAACTTCATGGTCCCGGCTTCCCTGTCTTTATACTTTTCTAGGAGTTGCAGGTATCTTTCTTTTGTGGGCCATTGTATCTGATGTTCCTTTTTTGCAAAGGGCACATTGTTAGGAGAAGATTTAGGAAGATCTCCCATGACTTGCTCATGTGCTTTGTTATTTTTGACGGGGTGACTAGTTTCTTGCACATGGGTTCCGGTTACTGGCACATTTGGGAGACGACCTATTGTTCCATTTTTCAAAGGTAAATTCACATAAGTGAGATCCATCTCAAGGGTGCCACCCAACATTGAGGCAAAATTCCTAGACAACAACATTCCCCACACATCTGGGACGTCTACTATCACAATGTCAATGTGGATTACTTTCTCATAGTACTCTTTAAAGCAAACTTCCACATTTTCAACTACTCCATGTGTGGGTATGGCTTTGGATTCAAAGCCACACACATTTATGTAAGGTCATGTGACTTTCAGGCCTAATTGTTGCATGACCTTGAGAGACGTCATGTTAGCACCAACCCCTGAATCTAACATGCAATTGTTAAGGATTTTATTATTCATTAGCAAGGTCATGAAGAAGGGTGGGTGTTCATCATATTGGACCCTAAAGTGATCAACTTGTAACATAATAGGAGGATCCATAGGTTCATCCGACCCTTTGAAGAATTTATCAAATCTTTGTTTAATAAATGGCACCTTAATGACTTCTTTTAGAAGGATGGTCATGTGCACTTTGGATAATTCCCCTTCGAAGTCAAAGTCCAAGTCTTCCCTTTCGACCTTGGGTGTTTCAGGAGGAGTAAGGTTTGAAGTTGAAGGATTTGATTGAGTCATTGTAGGAATGGTAAAGTAGGGTTGGTTTAGTTTCTTTTGCCTATATACCTGAAATTCTCGTTTCGCCAACTTCTCCCTTGACTTAGGGTCCAAATTGTTTATTATTTCCATTCTAGCCTTCCTTGTTGCCTGTTTCATTTCTTCTCGATGTTCTTCAAGAGTGATGTTGAGGTAGATTTGAGGGCCTTATATAACATGGCCTATGTTATTTATATCATCATGGACTTCAATGTGCCTAAAAACATTTTCTTCCCATTTAATGAAACCAACTCCTTTCTGTACTGGACAACCATCTCCTTGTGTAGGAAAATAATCATCCCAATCGAGACAATCACCCCAATTTGTATCCTCTTCTGTCAAGGGAAGAGTGGGCCAATCTTGAAACAAGCATGGATCCACTGATTTATAGTCACTAGATCCAAGATCATTTGTTAATAAGAGAGAGGGTGTTTTCTCATCTTGCACAAAATGACCAGTTTGTAACAGTGTGGAAGTCCCTTCGAACAATAAGTGGTCATCCAGGTCTTGCTTTGTCAGAAAAGGAATTTCCAACATTTGATGAATTCTTTTAACCCTTTGTAAGATATAGGACATACTAGTGCTTAAGTTGGTTCCATTATGTACCCGGGTCTCTTCAGACCTCATTTATGGGTCCCTATTGGTTTGGCCAAAGTACTCAAATCCGGGTTCACTCATATCTTGAATTTCTAAAATTGGTGTGTTCAAGACAAATAAGGAATCTTCAAAATTAGGTTCTTTATAAGTAGCCATACCTAAACCCTCGAATGGTTCATGTTGTCTTGAAGAGTTCAAGACATCCTTGGTGTTTGAGAAAGTTGTGCTCCATTTCCTTTTGGGAGGCATGAGTTTTACTTCAAGGATTTCTGGGAGCTTGGGTTCAGTTTCTATGATATCCTCATCACTAGATTCCCAAGGGTTGTTATTGTGCGAGAGATTAACCTTATAGATGTAGTCTTCGAATTCAAGGTTCCTCTCAATCTGGTAAGTGAAATCGTATGCTTCTTCTAGAGTTGAGGGTGACCGATCTTTGAGAGTAAACTGCAAAATTCCTTCCAATGAGTTCAAGTAGTGTTGGAGGATAGCTTCTTCTAAGTTTAAGTTAGGTCGGACCTTTTTGAGGAGAAGATTGAACCTATAATTGAAATCCCTAATGCCCTCACTAGAACCCTTGCAAACATCGGTATATTGAGAGTAAAGGGAATCCATGCTTTCCTTTTCACACCAAATTTTTTTAAAGATTTGTTCAAGATCTTCAAGGGTTTTGATGCTTCCTTTCGGGAGTTTGTTAATCCATTTTCTATCACTTCTAGTGAGTGATCTCACAAAGAGCCTTAAAAATACATCAGGGTGTTCTTGTCCGGATTGGTGAAAATGAAACCCTTCACAAAACTTGGTCCAATGAGAGTTGCCACAGGATCCCTTTTCTCCTGAAAACTTAGGTATCTAGGATTCAACCTTATTGGGTAGATCATGTAACCCCCCTTGGGTGTTAGCTAAGCCTAAAGGGCCAAAGAGTTCTTCATGAGACCATTTGGGAGAACTCACAGGGGTGACATGATTTGTAGAGGTCATAGTAGTAGATGAAGGTATATATTGACGCCCACTACGGGTCGTCATTAGTTACTTGTGGAGTCGCCAGATGATTTGCTTGAAATCATCAAAAGATAAAGGGAAAACACCCTAAGTGGAGTCGTCAGGTAATCTTGTAAGATAAGGCTTCTAGAGGCAAGGCTTACCGAAAAGTTGTCGTCTTGAGGAAGGTTTGACTCAGTGTTCCCCGACAACGGCACCTAAATGTTATCGCACAGTTTGTTGTTAGGATAATGGTTGGATGAAAAAAGGTCAAATTGGCGTAACTGGAACCGATCCCACCCAATGTCACCTCAATGGGATGGTTCTTTCTGTTTAGGGAGGTAGGGCCTAGGGGAGACGTCCCCGGTGACCTGGGGTTTTGAGAAGGCAAAAGGCTTAAGATCTAAAAGATAATTTCCCCCTCACAAGTCACCACCTGATCATAAAGTCTGACTTATAGCCAATAATGATAACCATAAGTAATAACCAAGAAGTGTCAGCTTCCTGAGAACAAAGCAACAATGAAACTACATGTGCAAGCTTGCTTGCTGGTTAGTACTTCATATAATAAATGACTTTTTGATAATAAGCAATTGGTAAACAATATTATTGATGAAGCAAATTGAAGTTGTACAATAGCAATGATTACAATATCACTTCAAAATAAATGCTAATGACATTCAATGTAACATATCAACACTTTAGGAACAACACTTTAGCTAACCATTCAATTGCTTTTAAAGATTAAAATACGAGCTGCATATAATATGTTTATAGCATTAAAGAAGACAACAACATATAGGGTTAGAAGATTAGTTTTAGGCTAGGGTTAGTAAAGTTAGGGTTTGTTCAAAGTATTAGAAGTTGTTTTGAGATCACACTAGGGCTTAGATCAGTTCGTTCCTAGGGCATATGGAGTCAAAAGGAGGATGCAAAGGTTGAAGGATCAAGTAAAGGTAGTAAAGCTAAGGACAAGAGGGTTAGACTTTGAGGTGTTGTTATGGCAAGGCCTTAAGAATGAAACCCTAGGGGAGAGACACTCACTCTGGTGTTGCTATGGCAAGGCCTCGGTGCTCTCTCCTCCTTCCTTGGCTCAATGGAAAAAAAAATGGATATCTCAATGATGATTTATCTAAGACAAGAGGGTTTCAGAGTGACGTGTTGCTAGAGCAAAGCTTCACTAGTCAAACCCTAGGGAAAATCGGCTCACCAAAGTGTAGGGGAACTAGGCCTTGGTGCGTTTTCTCCTTCTTAGATCAACAAATAAGAAAAATGGCTAGCATAGAAGAAGATGGATTGAGTGTTGCTATGGTAAGGCTCAATCCTCTTCAGCAAGGGCAAGAAAGAAATAATAGAGTGTTGCTAAGGCAAGGCTCTATCTCACTTCAACAAATAAAATGGCTTAAAACCTTGGTAGGGACATGAGACAAGGACCTTCAATGTGTGCTTGTCACCGAGGGTTTGATTCAACAAATTATAACAATAAATGCAAGAAAGTAAAACTACAACCATTCAATCAAGAAGTTTTGCAGAAATTTACTTACATTTAACCAAGAAATCAATAGTAAAACCCTAGTTGTAACACCTTTCACCAAGAGAAATTCCAAAATATGTCAAGAAAGTCTTCCTTCAACAAGTGCACCTCAAAATTTCAGCCAATATCCCTAAGGAGGGCACCAATTTCAGACCTCACTAAGTGGTGAGTGAAAGATGATAAAAAAATGAGTAAAAACCCTTAAAATATACTATATCAATGACCTAATTTTACTTTTAGGTCATAAAAAGGTCGATAAGGCCAAAATATTAAAAATCAAATTGTTTTACATTAAATGACAAGTTAAAACCCTAATCAAGCAACAAAAGGACGTCATCCCCTTTCTAGGGTGACGTTAGCCCCTTCTAGGGCAAATGTAGCCTCCAAGAGCAAAACGTTAGCCCCCCTTGGGCTTCTCCAAGCTGCCACACGTGCCAAACTGCCATGTCCATCTGCCAAAACATCCATGAAGCAAGGATGATGTCATGGACCTCATGGGTGACGTCTTAGGCCTTCCAGGGCCAACGTTCCACTGAAAAGGGCACAACCCCCCTAGATCAAGCTCTGCCAAGGTGCCTTTGGTGGAACGTCCTCCTCTTCTTTGGTGCAAAGCCCTTGATCCATCTTTGTCCTATATTTGCCTCTTGATGGGGTCTCATCATCCATCTAATGGGATCTTCAACCCGATGGAGTTTCGAACTGATCATCTCCCCATGTGTACCAGTCCAAATGATACTTGTCCATCGGGCATGATCCTGTACATCAACAGCTACGCCTTCCATGGGCTCATCAGTCACAGGGATCATAGCAATGTCAATCACATCTCATCATCAATATTATTAAACACGTGCATAAAATCCCTAATACATCAGTCAAAGATCAAATACATTACACAAGCCTGCAATACACATTTGGAGAAAATGACAATGCATCCTATTGGGCTCGTGTCCACTAGAAAAGGAAAGTTTCCGGAAGAGAACTCATTGGAGCCATGTAAGTGGGTGAGGTGGTCAAGGGATGTCCTAGCAAGTGGGTACAATGGGAGCAGAGGATGCAGGGTTTTACCTGTGGGTGCCTTTGTAGAAGGCAAGTTGCACCTGTCCTGAATGCAAATCTTTCCAAACCCATGCCTTTATTATTTTATTCTTTTTTTTCTTTTTCTTCAAGAGGATAATCAGGGGACACTGCCCTGGCGTGGTGACCAGTGGTGACAACATTATCCATAAGTACTTTTGCATAAATGAGAAGGTTGGCTCATGATGAGACCCCCTTTCCCTTGGCCATGCAACCAAGAGTCACTACCCTGGCATGGTAACCAGATGGTGGTAATGTCATACTGGTAGGTACCCATGGACCTAATAGGTTGGCTTGTGATGAGACCCCCTATCCTCTGACTAGGTCTTGTTTTGTTAGTTTTTACAAGTCCCTCTTGTTTCTTGCTGAGAATCCTTTTATTTCTTTCTCGGGGATCCCTGGGCGAAGCATCTCAAGGTTTTATTCTTAGACTTTTATCTTTTGCTATCTTCCTTTTACCTTATGGGCCTTTAGCCCCTTCTTCCCATGAGGTAAGGTGCAATCCTGTAAATAGGTCAACCCATTGCCCAGACAAGTGCAAGGGATAGATGGGCGGGAAGCAAGATGAAAAAAGTGGTGTCATGATGGGAGCGGATAATGGATTTTCAGAAGCCCTCCCCAATGGCAAACCAAAACCTACGGGCACAGGCTTACTAGGGCATCCTGTCAATCCCCCCAGACATGGTCAAGTGGGCAAGCGTAAGATCCAAGTATTTTTTAGAAGTAAAAGGAAACAAATGCACATATTCAAAGGTTTTGATGATCAAAGTGACACATACCATGATACCCGGACTCATTACCTCATGGAGCAAGAGCCATCTCTGACACAAGACCAATCCGATGGTGATGGATGTTGTCGCTGCTGACAAGATAGAGGTGCTGAAGTGAAGAAAAGGTGGGCCCTCCAGGGCCATGCTAAAGTCAATCTGGATCTCGGTACTCCATGTCTAGGACCTGTGCGCCTCGAGACATGATCTCCTAGTTATCCCTAAAAATGGGGGATAACATGTCCTAACAACATCCCAAACGGTTTACACAAGATGCATTTCTTCAAGTTCAAAAAAAATGGTCTTATGATACTTTTGTAGTGTTGGTAAATGGGGAGGTATATTGCCCCATTGTTTACAAATATCACTCCACTTGGTTTTGGTCTAGTTGGAAATGGATTCAGTGTGCCCATCGCCATGTAACTCCCTAGCGTATGACACTCATTCCTATGGTGACCTTCCATTCAACATGTAGTACACCACACATTCTCACACACCACCTTAGCCTTAGCCATATCTTGTGGTTTCATGGTAATATTTGTGAGTTGCGATTGCACCTGCGCCAATCCCGCTAATGTTTCACCACCTCCTGGCATAGCTTCTCAGTGCATCACAATCTCCACAGCCTTCGCCTGGGTCGTCACTTTCTTTTGGATGAGTCGGACACGAAGTAGGAGTCCTGCAATAAACCATTCTCTATGTTGGACATCTTGGATCTGAAACATCAATCTATCCAACAATATTTTGAACTACTGGTCATAGTCCCACATGGTCTCTCCAACTTGTTGCTTGATCTCTTTGATCTCAATAATGCACTTTAATTCTGACTTAGGCTTCTGGAACTCCCTAAGTAGATTTGTTTTTATCTCAATCATGGACCCTTCTTGTCCCACTAGCATAGTAACCTTGTACTTCATATGCCACTCCAGAGCTCTATCTTTGAAGTGCTCTCTAGCTGTGTAATATCGGTTGCCTCATTTGTGAATCTCTTCACATACTATATAGCTTCACACATAAATGAATTTTGTCCTACCTTGTCTCTTCCCATCCCATGAAACACGAGAAGCCTCAAAGTTGAATCTTGGTTCGTCATGCTTGATCTAACACCTTGTCTTCCTAACTGATTACTACTAGATGCTTTTGATACTAATGCTCCTCCTTGTGAAGTATTGTTGACTTTGGTTTCTCCTTCACTCGTTTCTTCTCCTACTTCTTCTACTTTTCTTACCTCCGCACATTCTTTGGTTTCTTCCTCTTGAGAAAAAATGCATAAGGGGGTTGGTTCAAAGAGGGGGTTCCTCCATACTCTCTCATAATCTTCGGTGAGGGATCCCAAAGAGCTTCCTACCTTTAGCCATGTAAGCTCGCTCACAATTGCTAAGTCCTCTTCCTCTTCTCAGAGGGCTCCATCGCTATCGCTTTGCACCCCATCTTCCTCTTATGTGATCACTTCTCTTACTAGCCAAGGGAATACGAATTTGTCTTCTTTGACCCTACTCCACTACTTATGGCACAAAATTGTCTCCCGCACACCCTTCTAATGCGATTTATTTTCTCTTCCCCTTAGGTGTCAATCCTCGTCCTTCACCCCTTTCTTTATTTTCTCTACTCCTCTACTTGGATTTCATCCTTAGCTTGACTCTTCTTGCTTATCTCTTGGCTCTCTTTCTCCTATGATCTTTTGGGTCCATTATCTTCTCACCTCATCTCATATTTCTTTGGATCCATTCTTTTTCTCTACTTCCCCCTTCTTTCCATCCCCCATCCTCCGGACGAGGGGAGGGGGGTTTACTCATACATTATATCGGGATCCATGTGCATTATCCCATTCTCCACGAACAAAATCTTTATCCACAGAGGGGTTTCTTCTAATAATCTCCTTCTATGGCCGACTGCAAATTTTCTTTGAGAACTGTTGAAGGATTCACTGCACTCAATAACAAACTCAACAATATACCCTTCTTTCACACGCTCAAACCATAACTTAATAGATCTGGCCCACTTATTATCCATATATTTGAGCCTATTGACCATATTCTGGTCCCAAACCAATGATTCTTGGGCTCCCCAAGCAGAGTTAATCTCTTTATGCCTCCTTATCCACTCATACAACAAACAAGGAAACTCAACAAAGAAAATTTCATGTAAATTTGTACGGATGTACCTGTATTTCCAACATTCGAGGTTGGTCTACACATTTTTGGTCTCTCCTCACATAAACACCTCCTTCTTCTCAATTATCCAGTATTGTATCTCCTTCCTGAGAGGTTTCCACCTCATTTTCTTCCTTCAACATGCAATAAAAAACCTTCAAGTCCTGACAACGTAACCATTTTTTGGCTCTTTCAATTGGGGTGTTTTAGACCCTGGGTTTGATAAGATTTTACCAACAAAACCCCATGGGCGAAGACATATTCAATCTTTAGGAACTAAAGAAGGTCTCACCCGAGATACCATGAGAAATATGTAGGAAACCTCCATGAGCTAGCCATTCATTCGTTTATAACTAACACAAGCTATTGCACATAATGGTATCAAACAAACATACATTCCAATCATAACTCATAATATGCAGAGATAAATGTGGTTCAATATTTATTCATTCATTCCATTCATTCAATATAGTGAGATACAATTTGGTCGTGTATTGCTCAAGATGCAATAACATTCAAAACATAGATGAGGCATGCACTCATATCTCGATCTACTTTCTCTCTCATGCATAACAAAACCAGACATAACAAGAAGTGAAAATCATAGCTTGAGCTCAGGCTCATCTCTCTCACACACAATAATGAACTCTCTCTTTACTTAAAATCCCAACCCTTACATATCTATATGCATCCCCCCATATCTTCCTTGGAGCGTGGAAATAATAACAAACTTGCCATCTCATCCATAATCTCTACCATGACCAGTCGAGTTGTTACAAAAACAATTACAATGATTCCTGAAGATCTTTTCGGATCTAGCCTACATGTGTTTTCTTTAATTACTTGCACATAGTACAAAATGGGTTGGCACGTGCAATACAAAACAGGTTGGCATGCACAGTAAATCCTTGGTTGGTGCAGACGTTGAACTTGGCACCACACAATGCATATTCTCAAGCACGTGTTTGGTGTTGACTTTCGGCATGCGCACAATCTATGTCAACCCTTAGGTGCCAATAGGATGGTTAGACAAAGCATTAAAACTCTTGTTGATATTTCCTCATGGAATGAGAATCAGGTCAGTGGAAAGATTGAACTATAGAGCTTCCTTTTCAACATTCACAAAATTTAATGTCCCAACTCATTTTAGCCTTGAAAGGACATGCTCCAATAGATAAATCCATCCCATATTGAAGAGCCTAGGGTCTAGTTGACTATAATGTCAAGCAAGGGTATATATCCCAACTTCAAAACCTGACGTTGCCACCAAAATTAACAACCTGGAGGATGAATTGGCATACAAATGGACTTTCGAAGGTAAATATTTTTTGTTGGCTCTTAATTAATGATACATTACTAACGATTGAAAATATCCATAAGCGTGGATTCTTGGGACCTTCTAGATGTGTGTTGTGTCAAGCATAATAAGAATCAATTCACAATGTCTTCCTTGAGTATGATTATTGCATCAAAGTTTAGCAAGCAACATTTGAAGGTTTAAATCATAGAATGAGTATGCCAAGTCCCTGGAAAACAATGTTCACAACATGGAGTAGATCCTATAAAGGGACATTCAAGAACAAATAATTATTTAGAAGGGTATGGTCAGCATTGGTAAAATTTCTATGCTGGAAAGTTAGGCTTGAAAGAAACCATGAAAATTTTCACCAAGAGCTGGATATCCCATCCTCTGTAGTGATAAAGGCTAAAAGCATGTTAGCTAAAAGTATCATCTGCAAATAAAAAGGTCTCAACTCTCATCAATGTCTAAATCATGATGAAGAGGAATGTTTTGGGATGTTTCAATTTCAAGTAAAAATCCATCCAAATTAGTTTCTAGATCATGTGGTGGAATCCTAGGGTGGCAGGTGTTGTGGGCGGGGGGGGCACAGTCAATATTGACCCCAGAGGGACAATAGAAACCTATTTTAGATATTATTTTTGGGATTAACTGCGTAGTGTAATTCATTAATCTATGACCCATATCCATGAGTATTAGTCACAACTGACCAATAATTCTCATCACCCGATGCAATGAGTGCTAAGTAGACTATTCAAATCATGAGAATTATTGGTCAGTTGTGACTAATACTCATGGATATGGGTCATAGATTAATGACTTACACTACGCAGTTAATCCCAAAAATAATATCTAATATCTTGCACTGCGGAAGCCCCTCTATGCTTAAAGAAACCTATTTTGCTTGGGGATTAGTTATTGCTTCAAATAATAAAGCATATGCATATGCACTTTGGCAAGGCCTCAAAATTGGCAAAGGAATAAGAGTGCATTCGATCATTGTGATTAGTGACTCCAAAATAATTATTAATCACATGGTCAAAAAATCAGTCCCTAGGTACAATTGTATATCCTCAATTCTAGATCGATGTAGACAACTAGAAGGCTCATTCATCAAAATTCAATACTACCATGTTTTTTCATAACATAATCAAGAGGCAGATTAGTGGGAAAATACCGGTTCAGAACAAAAGGAGGGGGGGATTATGGTTAATGGTGCATTGTCCCACCGATTTTATTTGGTTGGTAATCCATCATATGGTGAGTAGAAACAAATTATTAATACACCACATGGCATGTAATCTCACACAATACCCCAAACATTTGAACATTAATGAGAAACGATGGGACTCCTAAACTCACATATCATCAACCCCACTCTTGAAGGATTTTTTTCTATCTCTCCTCATGAATCTAACTCACTGTGGGATAATGGAGTTTAAGTTTGAAAGGTGTAGGGGATTTATGCATCCCTTAAGATAGGTATACGTTGGTATTGCCTTTTCATTGTTTTGTAGTTCACTTCATGGTTCCAGGGACTTTCCAGGTGAGCTACCTCCCTGGTTGGGAATCATATATTAAATTATAGGATTGATTTAGGTTGATCAAGTGCTTAGAAGCGATAGTCAATAACAATGGGTGTTGTTCATAACTAGGCACATGTTTAATTGGGACATCGAGAGGTGCTTCTAGTTCCATTTTCAAAGTCATATAAGACATTGAGATGTGCAATGGTTGAGGAACGAGGTGATTCCTATTCACAAGGATCATAATTTATTGATAGAAGGTAACGCTCCTTTAGGGAACCTTATGGACTCAAGATATATTCAAGAGGTTTCGAGAGCTCTAAGAAGCCATGAAGAGAATATTCATTGCAACAAAGCATCTCTTTTAATATGGTAGAAAAAATTCATGAAATTGAGAGTCTAATTACAACGTAGGTAGCATAAACTATGGGGTATTTAGTGGGCTTAAAGCAACAACTGGAAGTGGTAGAAGCTTAATGTAGTCTTCTTAGGAATATATCACTAAATATTCAAAAGGGTGACCTTTCAATGGCTTCAAATCCAAGGATATTAGCAACCTGATCTAGAGAAGGGATAAAAGAGGAAGCAACTATACACCAGTTCGATGAAGTAATGGAACCTGTGAGTTAGGAGGATGAACTAAAAGTGTAGGTTTGGAAGATGTTGATAGTCATTATGGTAATTGCTAAATTAAGTTTTTTGTAGGACTATAAGTATACTAGGAATTTACTACATAATATATAGTCTTAAGAAGTATTAGGAAATTTTGCATCAGGATAACCATTTTTTTCTTTTGGGCCTTTAACAAGATCTTGTTTAGACTTTGTATTTGGTATTTTGGATATATTGGAGTTTTATCGGGATGTAATCTTTGTTGTTTCATTTGCTACAACCTTTCATTAATACAAATTTTCCCAATTATTGTTACAAAAAAAACAAGTTTGACTCGGGCATGCCATCCAAAATAATGGTCGCTATAATTATCATATTAGTTTAACTATTCAAATTTTATATTAATAGTTTACATACTGCATTTTTAAAGTATATCAATGAGATTGATGTTAAGAAAACTCTCCATTTTTCTAAGTATAGCAATGAGATTAATGTTAAGAAAACCCTAGTGTAATATAATCTTAACCACATGACCTTCTAATGGTTGACTTGTGGTCTTATTGATTCCCAACTTTAGTGTTAGGGTTAGGGATTCATCCTTATGTTAGTACATATATTTGAATTTGAATAGGGATTACTCTCTACCTTTACACCTATAAATATGAGGCCTTTTAACGCTATTGTAATAATCTTGTACAATCTTGATTCATTGTTGGAATATATTGAATTAAGTATGAAGGGTACCAACCTATATTATTGTTTTGGGTTCTATTTAAAGTGTGGAATCTCATGTCAATTCTTATACCTTTATTCTAAATATCAACATGGTATTAAATTTTTGGGATTAGACTCCTCAACCCTAACTATTCATCATCAAATCTTGTTTGAAGAAAGCGTTGTTGATTCACATTTCCAAACATGGACATGTGAAGTAATTAGTCTTCATGGAGGTTTCATTTTGAAGAATTCCATCTCCTTTAAAGGTTTGTTCGTGGTATTAAAGCTTAGACAATCATTTTACATTTCTATTTTGCATGGATTTTTTCATGCTTCTTTCGATTCCTATTGCCTATAGACTCTTTTACCCGAAATGGATCTAAACCGACAAATGGGGATGAGTCTCAGTACCTGCAAGATTAAACTTGCAATTCATGAAAGTGAACAAACTATGTAAGAAATGTAAATGTGAAAATCAAATAAGATAAAAAAAGAGAACGTGAGAGGAAAATATATGATTAAATGTAATACAAAAATTGAACAAGAGAGAGGGTCGAGGAATGGGTAGTGAAGGGGAATGGTTGTTGGTCTTCCCCATACCCCCCATCTCTCCCTATTTATTCCTTCAATCTCATTCTTAGTGGGTCTTTTGGCCAAGCATGGAAGAGGCATAGAAATCCATGAGATCATTGTACCAGATATTTCCAAAATGAAAAGACTAAGCCCCACTCCAAGCTAGTTTTCTCATTTGGGTTTCAAGGGTAAAAAAAGTGTGTTCATTTTCACTAATTGCCATGGTTTTTGTTGAGGAATTTATTTGTATGAATGCATAGATCATAGCTAATTATTCATGGTTGATAAATACCATTTAAATTGCTGCATGTAATTGAATTCTAATGGAAATGAAGAACCACAACAACTTTGGAATGCCCATCGTCCATTTTTCAGTTAAAGTTTGGGATCAACGGTCGTCAGAATTTGTCTGTTGAAAATAGACTATTATTTATTTCCCTAAGAAAAAATTCATTTTGTTGGTGTTCTTACTCCCCACATTCCATACTTCTTCACTGGGATGCAAATCATTTGTTGGTTGGTATTTCCTCACTCTCTACAAGCTCCTCACTCTCTCCGGGCCATCATTTCAATCGTTGGTTCAATATTTCACCTTCCATGGGTTGTAAACTCTCCCTCTTGACGAATTCATCCTTTTGGGGTGAATTTTTAATTGTTGGGCCAGAATTCCAATTGCTTGAGTCGAATTTTTATTGCTTGGGTCAAATTGTTCATGCATGGGCGTTTTAGACAATGTTGGGTGGATTTATCCTTACTAGGGTCATATCCATCTCTTTTGAGCAATATTTTTACCTATTGGGGCAAATTTGAGGCCAACCTTAGCTTTCCATAAGTCCATGGGCATTGCACAAGGTCATACATAGTTGTAGGAGACCATTGGCATTCAAATTTTTCTTCATTCCCATAAATAGGTTACCCATCGAATACATGGGTGGTGAAATATACAAGGTAAATCATTTATCGATGTGTATCCATGGTAGAATAGAGTGAGTGGACCAGTGATAAACTATTGGAACATTATCTTACATTATTGTTAAATTGATATTCACTACTCGAGTTATTTAGATTATATGTTGCTCCACTAGTCTCAGGAATTGTTACACGAGAGTCCATCAACTGTAATTATTCATTAATAATATTCAAAGGTTGTTCTATAGCAAAATCTGCACATTGATCATTGTTGAGATAACACCAAATAAGGATTTTCCACTCTCACGTATAGGCATATCATTTCTATTTGTATTAGCTAGAGTTTACTGGTTGTTGGAATATTTAAGAGAGTTGTGAGTATGTATACCTTTGCAAGAAGCATTAACAATCGATAAATTACAAGGAAAATCAAGCATTGGCTTCTTTACCCCTTAACCAAACTGCATCCACAACTTGATTTACCATTCAATTGAATAATTGGCATATGAACTAGAGTGCCTAATCAACCTCTTGTTGAGTTGAGTAGTGCAACCTCTACAATGTTTGTTGCTACCACTTGCATAGAACCCGTTCTAGCATATAACTAAAATTTGAATGGAAAGATTGTTGGTGCAAAATTGGAGACCGGGGTTCTCGTAGGTTACCAACAAAGGTACCATTGTAGCCTAGTAGTGTTGGCATATTCAACCTTCTGTAGGGGAAGGAGGTCTCACCTGAAGCACTCCTGCGACTTGTGTGTAATAAAGTGAGTTGGCAAGGATACACCATCAGATCTAGTGTAACGCAAAGCAGATTCATACTTAAATGTAAAAGATTAGATCATTAGAAGTCTAAACCAAGTTATGCATTTGATAATCCATGTTGTGCAACATAAATATAAGTGCATACATCACAAAATCTTGGTAGACAATATCGCAACTAGTAACTATACAAAATGAGATAGCTTGCACAGAAGAAAGATCATGCAATCATCCATATCATAACAAATTTTTGGATGTTTGAATAATCCGTTATGTATTATTATATCTCAGACTGGCGTACATGATGTATTTCTTTCATATTGAGACTTATACAATAGAACAATGACAAAAGAAGAACAAGAATCGAGCAACAATAGTATAACAACTCTCAATAATAAAACTAGATGTCATATTTAGCTTGTCCTCTTTTAAATTAGGCACACCAATGGCGATAACATCTAAGCAATTTCAATAGCGAGAATCAACCACTAGAAATTTACAATTAACCCTTTCCCATTACATTTTCCCCAATTTGTATCATTCCCTTGGCTATTTCTTGATTATGCTTCTATGGTTTCTTGATTTTGTTTATGTTGCTTTCTCACTTTTTCTTTTCCAAAACGTGAAGCTTCTAAACCTTACCACTTCTTCCTCCAGCTAGAATCTGATTTATATTCACTACTGACATGTTGTCAATTATCTTTTTCTCTACTTAGATTTCTCACTGATATTCTCTATTGTTCTGCAAAACTTTAATATTTCCACAAAACTTGGGTGTCTTCAAAATAGAGTGCCCAACAAGCCCCGACCACAATCTTTGACTCATCCTGAGTCAAACTATTGGCTCAGTCTCCTGGCATTGTGTAAACGGAGGGACCAACTCTGGCACAATGGCAAGGGCCTATGCACAAAACTTATCGTAATGTGTGACCCAATCCTACCATTTCCTTGCCAAAATCAAGGTGCCTGCAACAAATTCCTGTGTGTCGTTGACATCAGGAACCTTAGGCTTGGTAGTCAACAAAACATTCCACTTTTTTTTAGCAAGGGAGTCTAATTGTTGAAGCAAAATGTACTTAGCTTGGAATGTAGGCTTGAATTGTGAAAGCATTGTCTTCGTAGATCGGTTAGCATCATCCATGGCATCTAACCTATCATCTGTAGCTTGTATCTCAACAAACTTAGTTGCTTACTCGATAGGGTCAGCAATGGCCTGGGCTTCTGCATGCATCTATTGAATCCTAGTGCACAAATCTTCGACAGGTTTATTGTGTTGGTCCAACAATCCAACCCAATTAGTGACCATATCAAAGAGTTGAAAGCATTCCTCAGTCTGGGCATGAAGCAAGGACTTGACAATGGTCCCCTCTTCGATTACAAGTGTAATCTTCTGGAGGAGCTCTTCAAATTTCGGATTTTTTTTTAACTTGAATGCGGCTACCTCTTGTTGCAGGGTATTTGTCTTGGCTTCCAACTGGGACCATGCGTCAACAATGAGATCAACTATATCAGGTGGCGCAACCAGAGTGATATCTTTTGGCCACTCAAGAACAACTTGGAGGAAAGATGACCAAACTTAAGCAAACTTGCCGATGATGGATGGAACGGTGGATTCAACCTCTACCCACAACTCCTTCTCAATTGCTTTGGTTGCATTGGCTTCATTGAAAACCTCTATCAAATATTTTGCTTGCTGAGTGAGGACTTGATTGGTATGCTCCACTATTGTGATCATCTGCTCCAGCTAGTTGTTGGAAGACCGAATAAGGTGTATAATTTGTGGTGTAGCCCATGTGGACAACTCTCCATTGATGGAGATGGAATCTAAAGGTGGCCACGAAGAAAGAGGTTGAATGCTAGCGATAGAATGCTCAGAAAAGTTGGGGGTACCAACACCATATAGGGTAGGTGAGTGAGTTCTAAGGCTTCACTCAATCATGTCTGTGACCTCCAACGGAAGTGTTGCAAGCACCTATGTTTCCTCCAAGCAGATCTCCAAGATAGATCGTCGTTGTTGAGGGTCCTATAGTAGAGGCACAATCTGTTCTTTCACAGAAGTAATGTTATGTGTTGATTGTGTATCATCCTAGGAATCTAGCGAGTTTTGTTGAGGGTCCTCATCCATCAAAATCCATGTTTCAAGATTGACTCTGGTTGTGGAGGAGAGGTCATTTGGAGGGTTGTGTGAAAGGGGACTGAGACTTCTGGGATTTGAGGAGAAGTGGAGGGGAATGGACCAATGGTACTGATAGTTGTGGTGAGATGGGCAGTAGAGTCTCGAAAAACTTAGTCAAACTAGTTATGGGATGGGGATGTTGGCAGTGTGTGCACGATGATGGTGGTCCCATCATTCAGTGGAGAAGTGGCTTCCTTGATGATAGTGGTGGATTGGAGTTGCACATGAGGGTCGTCATGAATATGGATGATGAAAGGTGTGGAGGGTGAAGTTAATGGGGTGGAAAGATTAGTGTGTGTTCAGGGTGGGGTGGTATGCAATTGAGGTGGAATGTTGTGAGCTTGAGGTGGGATGGAGGAAAGGGGGGTATCCTCGGTGATGACAATATCATCAAGGGATTGGGAGGGGGATTTGGTATGCAACTTATTCCAAGGAAAAACAAAAATTAGGACCTCCCGTAATTGCTTACTTGATATTGTGGAATCATCTGGAATGTATGAAAACATAATCAAAATAGATACCTTGGTAGTGCTTCTTCATCGCCCTCATCATCCCTTCCCTCGAAGATAGAACGTGTCCTGTGCTTAGCAGAACTAGTCTCGACATCAGAATACTACACAGGAGCTGACCTTTGTGTCATTGCGGGTCTCCCATAGGAGACACCCATCTTCTTATTTTCAACAATGACCTCGGGCCATGAGGTGACTTCCTTATCAAATGCGAGCTCATCCAAGTAAAACGATAATGACTGCATATGAAAAAGAGATGGAGCCTCCCCCAAAGATCACAAAAATGTATGGTCCCAACTCATTCCGAACCAGTTATTGTGGGTATGCAAGTTAAGTAGAGACTGTGGGATCTGCGGCCTCTGTGTTGCGACAATGAGCTCACCGTACCATTGTGCAAAGGAGACATTGTGAGCAGTCTCATTGGTAGATGCAGGGAGAAAATTCCACGGGTCAAAAATCTTGGTGATACGACCATCGAAATTGCGAGAAATACTATGCCCCCTTAGTGGCTTCCACTTCCACATGGTGAAGGCAACGAGCAAGTAGCCATAGATGAAATAGCCAGCTCAGTCATGCACATCCGCACAAGCCTAGAACAACTCAATGAGCAAATATTTGCACTAGTTCATAGGTGAACCATTCTTACTGAACTCCACCACTATGATGTTGTCCAAAGTACACTCTCCCTTTGTTTACTTTCACATCACCTTCCCCGCAATTGGGTAGCAAGCCATGTGGACCTGTTCATCATTAATCAATGTAATGTGTGCTCCTTGGACTTCACAACATGTACCCTATTTTTCATAGAGCCTTAGTTCCCCTTTCTTCTTATCGTGTTTTCTAAAGTCTTGGGAGCCTTCGATGACATCCTAGCCTTGCATGGACAACCCGATGAGCATATGGATGTCCTCTACACGGATTGGATAAGCTTGGTCTAACCAAAGGGTATTGTTTTACACTCTATTGATCAGAAATTTGGTGTAGTGTCCAACATCTCCAACAGTACCAAAGAAAGGAAAATCATGAAGACACAATAAAGTGGAATCCCGCAGGGGAATGTAATCAAGCTTCCACTACCACTGGAATTCTCTGTCAAGAAATGTAGAGTAATCCATGAAGGCATTGATAGCCATGTGTGGGAATTATATGGTGTTGGTAAAATCGAGGTCGACCAACTTAGTTTGTTCGACCTTCCCATGTAGGTTGCCTTGGATAATGACCCATGGATCAATAAACTTCGCTAGGACAACAGTTCTGAGAGCCCCTCGACCAACTATGCGAACCATTGGAACATGGCGACATTGTTAAACAAATAACATCAGAGGACAAAGTCGTGGACATGGGCTTACARAGTTCTCAAGAGGCTCTAGGATTGACTCTACAATGAGTGCGATGATAAAACAAAATATGAATCCATCGACCAAAGGCATGTTTATAAGCAATATGTGGAAGGTGACAAGACAACCATGCATTGAATGCTATAGAGTAACAAGARTGGGAATTAATGTCGACTAAATCCCTTGAATGTGGAAAACTCCATGACATCATTGGGGAAAATAAATGCATAAATAGAAAGTTSRGAATGGGACAAGAGATCAACTCGGGAAAGTAATGAGTCGGTGGGTGGTTAACTAGAAAAAGGAYAGACACTTGTTAATATTTAATTAACTATGACATGAAGAGACAYGAGGATGAATACAAAGSTACTAACAACTTTTAACGACCCACATGATGACACAATGGCATGGAATTCAAACTTCAACAACATTAAGTATGATATGATGTGATTGAAACTTCCCCAACCACAAAGGTGATATCTGGGTTGGATGACATGGAAAGAACTACTAGACTTGCAGGGCTAGTGACAGCTGGACATGTCACAAGTTTATTTATGAAAATGGAAAAAAGGACAAAATTAGAAATCCTACCTATAGAACACACTCCTGAAAACATGAGTAGACCAAAACCTTATTTATGAGGCAGAAAGGTAGGGATTTAGGTGTGCACCATTCACCCATCCAAGTCAAATAATTCCATCGAGTTGTGTTAATTTGACAACTCCAGAGTCACGGATCTCCACAACTATGAAAGGACCAAGCCAATGCATCTGTAGTTTTCTTGGATGTTTCTGATACTTTTTATCATATAAGATCACAAGGTCACCTTGCGCAAATGATTTACGCTTTATACATAGATCATGCCAAGATTTTTGCTAGGATTTATCCGCAGTTTGATGAAAATCTTCTAAGAATATAGCTTCCTCAAGTTCCATCAGTTCCTCAACCCACTCAGCAAGGGAGTCATCATCTATCATCTTAGTAGCTTGTTCAATGAATAGACGTGGGGTGAGAAACTCAACTGGCACAATTGCTTCCCTGCCATATACCAGTTGAGAAGGAGTATACAGGTTTAATCGCTTTTTGGTAGTCTTATACACCCATAACACAGTTGGAACTCCCTCATCCCAGTCATCTCGATTTTCATAAGATAATTTAGTCAACCCCATCTCCAAGATTTTATTAAATGCTTCCACTGTTCCGTTAGCCTGTGGATGGTAGGGATTGCTCTTATGATGTTGAATCATAAATTCTCTTGTAAGGGTCGTGATAGTCTCACTGAGAAAGTGGGTTCCTTGATCATTGGTCAATATCTGAGGACAACAAAACCTGGTAATAACAATTTCAAAAATAAACCGTGTTGCGTTGGCTGTAGAGCAATCCCAAACAGCCTCCGCTTCAGCCCATCGAGTTAGGTAATCTATTGTGGTAATTATGTATATTTCTTTTGAATGCTTAGTAGGAGCATTGATCAGACCAATGAAATCGACAACCCCTTTTTTAAAGGCTTGCAGTGCTTTGATAGGGTGTAGAGGTAAATCATCACGATGATATGGCTTTCCCACTCTTTGACATACATCACAGTCCCGGGCATATTCCTTAGTATCTTTAAACATTGTAGGCCACCATATTCTTACTTGTAAGATATTTCTAGCGGTTTCCTTTCCACCAACGTCTCCACTCGCAACTCCACTGTGATATTTCCATAGAATATCAGGTCTTTCATGGTCTAGCACACAACGTCGCAAGATATTTTCCAATCCCAATTTGTATAGTTGGCCCACAATCAATTGATAATCCACTTCATGAACCACAAGGTGCCTCTTATGGGTCGCAAAATATCCTTCTGGCAAAGCACCAGTAGCCAGGAATAGGGAAATTTTCGATAGATAATAAGGAATAGCCTCAATACGAAAAAGATCGGCATCATGGAGATGATCATCTACAACTCTGCCACTTTCTCCCGATTCTAGTCTCCACAAATGATCTATCCCCACATTTAGTTTACCAGGCTTGACAATGACCTCAAAAAAGAACTCCTGGAATAACAACAACCAACTACAAATTCGACCTTCTAACATAGGTTTGTTAACCAGTTACTTCAAAGCAAAGTCATCAGTAAAGAACTTTAAATGACTGCCTAACAAATAATGTCTAAAATTTTTCAAAGCATAAACCATTGCCAAACCTTCCCTTTTAGTTGTAGTATAATTGCGCCCAACTTGAGAAATCCTTCTGTTGGAAAAGTAGACAGGGTGATCGAGATTTATGTCCCTCGGTTGTGCCAGGATAGCACCCAACACAATCACATATGCGTTAGTGTGGACATGGAACTC
>ML787953.1:706269-722544 GCA_009831015.1 Picea engelmannii | reverse complement strand
TAGCCTCCTTCTGGTTGTAGCCAGAGAATTGGGGAGTTGGATCTTCCCTCAGGTTGCAGCCTGAGAAACTAGGGGGTTGGAGCCTCCTTCCAGTTGCAGCTGGAAAACAAAGGAAGTTGGTGCTTCCAATGAATGTAATTCTTTAAGACATATAAGAAAAAACATTTCGTGATTTTCTCCCGATTTGGGTTTCCACGTAAAACACTGGTGTACTGTGTATGTGTGTGATTGTTTATTTCTTACTGCTCATTATTGGATAATAATTCTACATTGATATAACATTTGAAGAAAAATGATTATAATTACGCTATTACTGATTCACCCCTCCTCTCAGTAGTCCAACAACTATGCTATGAGCCTTTATATTTCTTTTGGACTTTGTAGTATCTTATGAAAGAGGTGCCAATTGTCTTTCCAAGATTCCACAGTAACTTCTGAGGCATTTTATCAATCAACATTTATTAGGTATCCATAATCAAACTATACAGGTTTAGTCTGTATCTTATGAAAGAGGTGCCAATTGTCTTTCCAAGATTCCACAGTAACTTCTGAGGCATTTTATCAATCAGAATTTATTAGGTATCCATAATCAAACTATATAGATTTAGTCTATATGCATGGTGCCATCTTGTAAACTTACATGTAAGCTTTAGCACCAATGTTGGATTAGCTAAGCTGGTTGCCTCTATTGTTGGCATCACTTGACATCCCTGCTGGGTTAGATGCCATAATCAACATTGACAGGTTTGCATTCTGTACCATCCATGAATGCGGGGAAGTGCCTAGGAGTTTCCCTGTGAGGTTTTACTTGGAAAGAACATAATAAACACACACAAAATCACATGAATGAAAATGGAATAACAAACTACATCATCATTAAACCAATATAGATCCATTTAAAGCACAGATCTCTTAAGCCCTCAAAGGGATCAAATATGTGGAAATGCAAACTTTTCCTCAAATTTTCTATCTAAAAAAACATCCCTCTTGATGCTTGATAGATCTGTGCTTAAGATGGATTTTTATTGGCTTTAGTAAATTCTATTGTTTTGGATCTGGTATTTTGGGGAGAACCATGCAAAGTAAATTTAAGTATACCCTTGTGCTTGGGGGTTGGGAATTAGAGATCTCTTTGCATTTGGTTGATCCAGGTGGACATCAATGGTTGCCCACCTATTCCATTTGTTCATATTACAGTTTCCATCTTGGCAATTTTTCTGTAGTTTTTCGGGTCCCAAACTTCTGGAGTTGTTTTGAGGCCCCAAACGATGTTTTTTTGACTTGGCAGCGTCCAAATTTTCGTGGGCCGTTCAAAATGTGTACTCCCCGACTAGAACTTTTCGACGAGGTACCGAGCACCCCAAACGAAGATCGTATGCAAAAATTGCACCCACGGGAAGTTGACATATCAACTACCCCCATAAGGGTGGCCCTGACTCCTAGGGAAAAGGACAGAGCAAGGATGGCCAGTCCCAGGACAACCAATCCAAGCCACTAATAAAGAAAGGTAATGGGAAGTCGAAGGACACTGGAAAGTGGTGCGGATTCCACAAAAGCCCTTGGCATAATACTGATGACTGTCGCTCCAAACAGTCATTTTTGGCTGAGACGAAAGCCTCGGGGTTGGATGCTAACTCAAACTTTGATTTAGAACCAGAAATGGGAAAATAAATCATTGACTCAGAACCCAATGTCACAATTTCTACCACAATAGTCTAGCTAGAGGAACCAAATGAGCTTTAAGAAGGGGAGCACCTCTTCCACTCATAGATGTGGGTGAAGGGGACCCCACTCCATTTCATTGTTAACAGCGGTAGCCATAAGAACCTAATCTTAGTAGAGGTTGTCAAGAGGTTGAACCTGAAACGACAATGCATCCTTAGCCAAACACCATCAGTTGGCCCAGCTAGGGACGAGACATCCACGTCAACCAACAATGTTGCCTGCACTACGACATGAAACTCTTCAAAGACGAGGTAATGTGTGATGTTTCCCCCTTGAAGTTTGTGATGTTTTGTTAGGACAACCATATATGTTGAAGCGTCATGTTGTTTATGAATCTTGGCCCCGTAGTGTCATTATTACTTTGGGAGATCAACTCTACAGGGTACCGGAGGCAGTCCCAACTACTACAGTCTCTTTGATCTTCGTGAAGTAGTGCAAAAAGGTGGTCTCTCAGACTGAGAGATTTCTCCTCTTTATGGTTTGGTCGGAAGGTGAACTGAAGATCATTGCAACTGCCAAAACCTCTGCACGAGGTCTCTCTACACAACAATAGAAGGTGGACAAGATAGCAGAAGAGCACAAAGACATATTTGACTCACCTACTGGGGTGCCTGTGCACTGCCAGGTAAAACACTCAATTGATTTGACACCCGATGCTCCTCTGCCTAGCGGCCCTGTGTACAGGCATTCTGTTATGGAGAATGAAGAAATCAAATGCCAGATCGTAAAGCTAATTCTGAAGGGCCACATTAGATCAAGCTCCCCACCTTGCGAGAGTCCAATTGTTATGGTATAGAAGAAGGATAAGACATGGCAACTTTGTATTGATTACAGAGCCCCAAACAAGATCACAATCAAGAATTGGTACCCAATCCCCCAGATTGATGTTCTTCTCGATCAACTCAAGGGAGCCAAGTTTTTTAGTAAGATTGATATGAAGTCAGGCTACCACCAGGTGCTGATTGAGAAAATTGATGTATAGAAGACAACCTTCAAGTCTAAAGAAGGTCTCTTCGAGTAGTTGGTCATGCCTTTTGGCTTGACTAATGCCCCCACCACATTCATGCGGATGATGGATGATATATTGCAGCCATTCACAAACTCCTTTGTGGTCTTATATCTGGATGACATCCTCATCTTCAACAAAACTTGGGAGGAATGTTTGAAGCATATTCAATAGGTCTTGGACACCCTGTGACAACACAAGTTGTATGCCAATTTGGAGAAGTGATCCTTCGACATGCAAATAATTCAATATTTGGGATACATTGTAGATGAGCAGGGCGTGCATGTGGATCTAGCCAAGATCCAAGTCACCCGTGATTGGTTGGCCCTAAAGACAATGATCGAGCTCTGTAGCTTCTTGGGCCTCGCCAAATTCTACCGTTGGTTTATGTTGGGGTTCTTTCATATCGCTTGGCCCTAAGCTAGGTGACCAAGGGTGGAGCGAAGGCCAAGTTTTTGTGGGTTGCGTCCCAACATAAAGCATTCAAGGATTTAAAATTCCACCTCTGCTCAACACCAGCCCTTATTATGCCAAACCTGCAACAACGATTTGAGATTGAGACAGATGCTTATGGTTATGCTATCAGTGTAGTCCTCACTCATCATGGGAATTTGATAGCCTATCATAATGAAACACTATTTGATGTTGTTCGCATATAGCCCACGTACGAAAAAGAGATGTACTACATTGTGAAGACATGTCAACAGTGGAAGCATTACATTATGGGGAATGAAACAATCATACACACTAATCACATGCCTCTGCAATTAATGCATACACACGGAAAGTTACATAATGACTGTCATCATAAATGGTCCACGTACCTGCAACAATTCCACTTGAACATCAAGTACAAGAAGGGCAATACCAATCATGTTGCAGATTGCCTCAGTCGACCCTCGATTGTGGTGCTAACCACAATTCTTCACTCATGTGGGCATGAGACGTCCGGGTGGCCACAATTATACAATAATGACTCTGACTTTGCTGTTTGCTATCAGACATTGAGGGCATGAAAAATAGTTTTAGACTTTCATTTCTAGGATGGATTGCTATGCCATCCGAGCCATCTCTGTGTTCCTTCAAGCGAGCGTGCAAATATGATTTGGGAAGCTCATTACGACCGGGAAGCAAGACTTTTTGGTGTAGAAAAAACAATGACAATATTGCAAAAACATTTTTATTGGTCGAAGCTTCGACAAGATGTCCACAAGTACATCAGATCCTGCACTGCCTGAGCCATTGCCAAGCCTTCCATCAAGAAAGAGGGGTTGTACACCCCTCAGTCTACTCCAAATAAGCCTTGGGACTCCATCTCCATGGATTGCATGTCCAATCTGCCTTCAACCAAGCATGGGAATGATTGTGTCTTCGGGGTCGTTGATCAATTCTTTAATATGGTAGTTTTGACACCCTGCAAGAAGAGTATCACAACTGAGGCCATCGTCAAGGTCTTCTTTGAACATGTTTGGGTTCATTTTGGGCTCCCATGAACCATTATCTCAGATCGTGACAGTAAGTTCCTGAACACTTTTTGGTCCAACCGATGGTTGATGATGGACACCAAGCTGACCAAATCAACTTCCTTCCACCCACAGATTGATGGACAAATAGAGGTTTTCAATGATCTAGATGCCCCCATTGCTCAATATGCCTTGAATTAAAGAAGGTGCACTTCACTTTGTATTCCTAGAGAGAGCCCAACATGCCACTTTGTATTCAAAGGTGCTTCAAAGAACACTGTAGGCTTTTATGTCTTTGTACTTTGAGCATTTATATGAGTGAACTCTATTGTTTCATATTTGGTAGTTTTGGGAAGATATCACAATAGAAAATTTAAATATTTCCTTGTGGTTGGGGCATTAGAGATCATTTTGCAAATGTAGTGGTTTGTGTTACCACACAATATTGCACCAAGTGCAAAGCCTTCATAAGGCACTAAGACTAGTAGAACATGGAAGATGTTACCGCTGTCACCTAGGCAACAACTTCCCTCTATTTAGTGAAGGGATAGTATCCCGACACAAGGAAGACTTCTTCAATAGCCTCCAAGAATCCCTAGGCAAGACACAATCAAGTCTAAGGTCCCCCGAGGTGACTACTCAAATTAGTACTAATGAAATAGGATAGACAAAGTGTTAATGAGGTGGTGAGACAAGATAGTTTCCATATTTGAAGTAATGAGGATCTAGGTCAATTTAAAAGGTTTTCCAAGCCAAGTATAGGGTCAAGAAGATCCCCAAACACTAGAAATAAAGAAAAAGTCTAGAGCTGTTGTAAAACTGTAAAAATGGTATAAATTACAACAAAAAATAATATAGCCCTTTGACATGCAATAATTCAATGGATAAAGTGGGCTAAACAATGAGCTAAATTAGGGTTTCAATTACCAACAAAATCAGAAAATTAAAGAGCAATAAACAACCCTATAGTTGTTTTTCCCTAGAAGGTTGTTATAACATTTCAGAAATATGAATTAGGGTTTTAACCATGTATACTAGGTCAACAATATGTCAAAATATCAAAATGTCTTAGTCTTTTATGGCTGTAAATGAAAAATTGTTGTAATAAACCCTAAATAAACCCTAAAACAACAAAAATAAAGTATAATTTAGAAAATAATGATTGACTATTAGGAGAAAACACTAGTGCCTACCATATTTTTGGGCATATGGGGCCAATTAAGGATCTCTTTGGAGAGAAATGAGTTGATTATAGAGTGATACCTAGAGGTTGTTCACTACTAACCCTAGGACATCCTCCTAAAATGCTAAGCGATAAATCAAATGAAAGTTTTTCACTAGACACCTTCCAAGAGCTTTGATAAGAAGGGGTTGTTCAAGAATAATCCAAGAGAATGCTCAACCAACACTAGATAATGCATTCATAAACATAACCACAAGATGAAAATAGACCACTTACTCAATAAATATTTCTTCCATCAAAACCCTAACAATGATTTTCCAAGTAGTAGCAAAGAATCCACAAGCATATCTCTCCAAATTTTTTCTTTAACTAACCATCCATATCATTCTTCATAAGAACACAAGTAGAAGTAAAAAAATAGTCATATATCTCCACAAGTAGCAATGAATTACAAGTGAGAAGTGCTTCTCTTATTTATATGAGAGATCTAACACCCTTGTCACATAATAGAAGCCCTAAAAACATAAAATAATGCCTTTATCCCTCTCAAACCCTAGAGATAAGACAACATAACATAAGAAATCCATGATACATGAGTGGATAGGTCTCTAAGGCTGCCAACGATGCCTCCAAGATGAAGTAAAGTAGCTCAAACAAAAAATAATCCCTTAAAAGAGTGCTCTAGATCTCTCATGTGTGGCATGTGTAGCCTCATGAAGGGGATGCCTCACTCCAAAGTGGTGAATAGGGGCTCAAAAGTGAAAAGTTGCCATGAAAGGGTGCAACGTTTCATCTCCAAGAGGTGTCTCATGTCTCTAAAGGGTGTGATGTCTCATCAAAAGGTGTCATATCATCATCAAGAAGCCCAAACGTCACATCAAAGTGCCCCACCATCAAAAGGTGGAACATCCCATCATAAAAAATGTACCATCATCAATGAAGAAGTGCCACGTCATCTCTCCAAGTCCAACATCCTCAAAAGAAGGTTCAACGTCCTTAAGCGAAGATGGGGACGACCTCCATAGAAGTGTGCTAGTAGCCCCTGAATATCTTCCAAAGGATCCAAGTGTCAAACAAGCATGTGGCTATGTGTAATCCATCATCTGAGGAGGGGCTCATGTGGTCCAATGCATCATGAAGATCAAAGGCAAGGTATACAATCCAAACACAACATACAAAGTGAGCCATGTCAATGCAAAAACCATTATATAGATCTCACAAAGTATTCTCTTCAAACTCCACACCAACTTACAAAGTTATACAATTTGCCAAGTCTAGGTATGGGAGGATCATTATTACCCCCTATTAGGTGTGCGAGTACCCATGCTAAGAAGTATGTCCCAAGGAACCCATCAAGGAGTATGTGTAATGGTAGGTGGTGGATGTCATTGACATGCAAGGCCATGTATGATAGTCATCCTCATGAGCGCCTTTGTAGAGGGAGCGCTTAGGCAATGCGACACCCTTTCCTTAACATCGTGTCTTTCAAAACCCTTGTTTTCCTTTTTCTTTATTACTTTAATTTTTTTTGGCTTTTGACATTCGATTTGCTAAGTCCTTTTGTAAGATATGAATTCATTGCATAGGATTTGGGGTGATGGCCTCTTAGTGAGGGTGTAGAGCTCTTGCTTAACTTATTTCTTGGTTTTTCATACTTTGCTTTTTCTTTGCCCCACATTTTTAATTAGGGGTTTTGCTCTTTCTATATCATTTTTTATAAAGTTGCATCAACCTCGAGCATTCAAGCCCCTTCTTCTCATGGGATTATGAAGCATGGACCTTTTTGGGATACATGTTACAACCAACCCAAAAGAAAGGACAACAGAGAAAAGACAAATGGACAATGTTTTTCATGTTAAGGGATATGGACATGCTACCCCCATTAAGGCCCCCCAATAGTACAACTTTTCCCAAGAGTGACAACACTTGACTAGGAGATGATGATGACCACCAAGGGGAGACAAGGAAAAAAGTATAAATTCAAAGCATCATGATTCATTATCAAATTCAACCCATGATTGCCATTTTCATGCCCCAAACATTGACATTATCACTCTATAAGAAGTGTCAAAACGATGTACCTGAGTATATAAATGCACTATGTCATCTGAGTGAGTTGAGCTAAGCATGTAATGGAAGGCATCCGTGGGAAATTATTTGTGAAGAGTCTAGAATTGCATCATCGGAATTGCTATATGAAATGTGGATCATGGAGAAAAGAATATCCTCTAGTTACCCCTAGAAGTGAGGGGGTAACAGTTTGCAATGAGCTAATGCCCACTATACAATATACCTTGATGTACGGAAGATGCTATTATGATCCTTATCTATCTTTGTTCTTATTTACCATGTGTTACAAGTACAACAAAATCTAGCACTCCCATATGATGTAAAGTCCCAAGCAGCAAGGGGCTCGTCTTGTGCAACTCAAAAAGGCTACCCACTGTCAATCACAGTAGTAGCTCTTCCTCAGAAATTTTGGTTGGTTCTTCTTCAACTCAAGGGGGGCTTCCCTAAGAATAAGATTGCTAAGGCTATAAATGGAGGCTTAAGGTGATATATTGAACAATAAGTCTAAGCAAAATGAATGATTGTGGTATAGATTGATAAGTGAGTGGTGTGAGAACAAAGATGAAGGTAGAAAACCCCACGATCAAGTGCTTAATCAAATCTTGGGAAAATGGAGTCAAAGAAGTATGGATCAAAGAGGGTGAATGCATGAAGATGTAAGGCAACAAGGATTGCTATGCATGCCGCAAATCAACCTTAACTTGTTGAAATCTATTGTATAAAATTATCCTTGGAAGGCTAAGGGTGCCATTCTTAAGTATTATTATGAAAGTGAGGTCATGTTATTTTAGCAACAATTAGTTTTATTATATGGAAGGCTAACACAACCACAATAGCTATAAGAGGGATCCTCACATTACTCCGTCCAATTGACATATAGTTTATCATAAGGCAGAGGCAACATGCTACAAGGGTTTCCCACAACAAAAATCAACATATGAAATATAAATTGCACACATGAAAGCCTCACATAAACAAGATACTATACCTCCAATCTTCCATCAAGCTCCAAGCATAAGATGTACAAATGTAGTCCAAGGGGGAGCTCCTCAATCCCCAAGGTCCCAACCACCATCAAATGGAGAGAAAGATCCTCTTTATAGAGAGCGTCTCTTTTCTCTTACAATTAAAAAACATTATTTGCTAACTAACTCCATGAAAAATCAAACAAAAATGATAAAAATGGAGTAGATAGATCCCTCCTCAATCCATGGTTGACCATGTCAAAGTACGTGGACACTAGCCTCTCTAAGAGAACTTTCCCTCATCCAAAAATAGGAAGGAAATTGTATCAAAAGTCTCCAAGATAGGGTGTATAACTAAAAATAGGCATGATAACCAAGTCAACATGGAATAGGTCTACATAGAATGGTCCCTCCAAGATGGATGCATGCAAAATATAATAAAATAACTTCAACCTAGGAGGATGTGCTCAAGGGTCCACCTAGAAAATCTCACAAAGTGCATCCTCCAAAGTGCATTAGAGATTAAAAAATAAAATAATCCTCCTAGGAGAATGCTCCATAACAACCCTCCAAAAATAGCAAGTGGTCCACAAGATGCATGCAACCAATCCACATGTGTGAATCCCAAGACAACCAACTCTATGTATGAGTGTGCAAAGTGCCAACTAGATGTAGTGCTCCATAAGAAATGAAGTAGTCAACACCCAAAATAGTAAGTGGACCATCTGCACAAGTGTGTCCTCCAAGATAATGCTCCAATAATAAAAAGAAGACTAAGTAAGAACATGCAATGTGCCACGCGTGGCCCTCCAAATCTGCTACATGCCTCTCAAGAAAACATCCTCCATAACCACCTCAAATAAAATAATAAACATGCCAAGTCAAAGAATTGAGCGAACATTCCAATAGAGGTCATAAGATGGCAAAGTGTAGCTCAAATATCCATGCAATAATGATGAGAGAACACCTAGGAGAGGTGCGCCCTAGAAAACTATGCCATGTAAATATCTCAACCACTAAATAATAAAATATCTCCATGTGAACTGCACCCTAGGAAGAAGTGCCGAAGTGGTTGTAACCACTCCAACAATAAAATAATAACCATTCAAGCCTTGGAAATTGTGCCTATGAGAGGGGTGCTCCATCTAAAGCCCTAAGTTTCCTCCAAATAAACCCCTCCAAGTATGAACAACCGCCAAATGAAGTAGGGCGCTCAAGAAATTAATCTTAATATGGATAAAATAGATTAAATTAACCATTCAATGGTTAATCAACCTCAACATGTTGCACAAAGGTTAATGCTTTAAATAGTCCAACCTCCCAATAGTCACCCACTGATTAAATCAACTTGAACATATGTGTCAATGAGGGGGGGAACGCTACAACGAGTCTTGTACCATGGAAACAAGTTATATCTCCTAGCAAAGACCACCATGATAACAACACAATGACAATAAAGAAGCTCTACCTAGGGTGCACTACCAAAGGACTATGACATGATTAATACCTCATCAAACCTCAGAAAAAGGCTTGATCATAAAAAATGTATGAAGTACCCTCCCAATCTAACTCAAACTTAGGAAAAAGTACATCCACAAGGGTACTATCATCATCAAACACATTTCCACCTAGGTGATATCCAACAAATGTTACAAATGTTAAAGTCATATCACCTAAGAAAATCCCACCAAGTCAAGTGCACTACCACAACACATCATCCAACCACATCAACATCATAAGAATAGGGGACAATAGAAATGATAACCCATCCAATCATCAAGTATGTCCCCACCACACATCCAACACAAGAGGACCATGTAGAACACCCTCTCATAGTAACACTAATAATACAACATCACCATGTAAAGTCACTAGGAAGCTCCAACAACATCATCAAACATCTACCTCCTAACACCATCATCTAAACCTCTGGGGGGGTAGAACCATCATTCATGAACAATATGTAGCACATCCAAGATAAACATATATACCAAACCACACCATAATGAGATAACATGCTTCATAACCATCAAAAGTGCAACCAAGGGATGATCAACAAGGCAAGCACATATGAGAAGACCGCCAAACCAACACGCATACTCGCCCAATCAAGGAGAAGTGAGAATCCCTTAACCAAAGACTTCCATCAAATAATTTGATGTCATGAAGATAAAGGGCTCTATGAATATGTATCACCTCAAGTGAGTCCAATGCTTCGAGATACCAACTGCTAATTTCCATCAATGTGAAACTGTGATGCCCATTTTAGGATTCCCTTATTATGCAATGAGATTCACTTCAGGAGGCTTGAGTCCACCATGTAAGAGGGGTGAGACTATGGCATCAGAGAGATAAGAGGGTTTGGAGGAGTTTTATGGGGCCTAACTTGGTTTATTTACCTTTATTCATCATCATGATCATTTCTGCACAACTTGTCTTTGGTTCCGTTGCATTCCAACGATTTCCGTAATTTTGAGTTATTATGGAGCATATTTTAATTAAATTCACTAAAGAGGTCATTTTTGGCATAATACTTGAAGAAACCCCTTAGTGTAATATCTCATTGGAATCGAGAGGAAAATATCAACAAGATAATATGTTGAAAAGTGACTTTCAATGGCTGGAGAAGCCATAAGGGCGAATTAATCACTTTTAAGAGAAAAAAAAGGGTAATTAATTAATAAAGTGATTATATGAAAAAATATTAAAAGTGAATTAAAAGTCACTTGGAGAGAAAAGGTAAATAGGGGTATACAAGAGAGATAGGGGCTTTTATTCTCTCATTATGTTGTTTGATATTTTGATGTATGGCTTCTTAGCTAGAGAGCCCATGACACTTGGGGGTTTTGAGGGTTTTGACTGAATAAACCCTAGAGATCAATAAGGGAGTGAAAGATTCTCCTGTTCTTGATCCAAGCTTGTCCAAGGAGGTGAAAGATTCCTCCCTCACCATTCTACATTAGTTTCTATTCAGTTCAGGGGCAGTTTGAGGAGGCAGGGCATAGTTTAGTGGCTTTCAGTAGGAGGGGTGAATTGTATGAAGGAGATCCATTTGATTTGAAGAGAAGAAGTGAGATCAGAGACAAGTCTCTTCTTGAGAGGGATTGTTAGGGTCTTGAGAGCCTTTCTCATCTTCTATTGGAGGGTTATCTTTTGTTCTCTATTTTATTTGTGTCTTGGGGCGAGATTTTGAAGAGGGGCGCATCATTCATTGAGGTTATCTTGAGTTGGAGAGTTAGATTTGAGAGATTGATCTTGTACTTTCTCCATATACTATATTCATCCTTGATCTATAGCTTGGCAATACTTTCACAAAGTTTGGAGGACATCTTCAAGGAGGCCAAAATCTTAGCTTGCTATAGTGAGTGAGGGCGCATTTTGCTAGAGAAGACAATCACCTACAACAAGGGAAAAATGTTGGATCTTGGAGACCTTTGGTATTCATCTTGGGGAGGCTTTTGGAAGCCTATATCTTCATCTTTCTATTGTACTTGGAGGCATTATCAACCACTCTTTATTCTTCTATCTATGATCCAGATTTGCTCTACTGTTGTATGGAGGTTAGCTATTTATGATAAATAAAATCAGATTTGAGGTATTTGTGGCTATCTATTGTATTGCATCTTGTTGTGTATCTATTGTTGTCATATTCCTATAATTTATGTGCTGCAAAACGCAATAAAAACCATCATCATGAACCCCAACGCAACTCAAGAGGACTAAATTTGCAAATTGTTTGACAAAATACCACAACCAGAAAACACTAAAACTTAACATGTTCTAAGAAAAACCACTTGGGAACATTACAAAAACCTCATACAATATGAGGTGTAACATCATGGATTAAATTGACATTTTTTTTTTTAATTCTAAATTAAGTTTGCTAACAATCTAACACAAACATAATTTTCATTAATCCCAAGAATTGATTATAGGTTGATGCTTATTCAGTTGTTTGATAAACTTAACCCTGGTTCGTAATAACTTTGAACTCAATCCCACATCTTAAGCTTGTTTGTGGATTCCTTTGACTTGATGAGTTGAACCATATTGTCTGGGTTATAAGTAAGGTTTTTTAATACCATCTTATGCCCATGAGTGAAGTAAGAGATTATGTATATTAACTAAGGTGTTTGTAGGTCTTTTGCGTTATACAATGTAGTCAATTAAAAACAATAAATTGATAGGTTTGAAAGTGATTATTGAGCAATAATTATTCAACAAGCATGCTGCAAAATGTATTATTGCCTACGAATATAAAAATATGAAAAACCCAAATTTGGGACAATGTTCTCTTTTACTTACAAATTGGTGTTATAGAAGATATATAGGTGAAGGTAGGATTTTACATGCGACCTAGTTTGAAATATTTCAACTGTTGGGTATCTTGCATGTTGTTAGGTTCTTCTGTTGAGATTTTTCATGTTATCATTGTCATTGTTTCTTTGTATCCACGCAATACCTAGAATGGAGTTTCATAGCATAACAAATTTGTCTAGACTTTCTAGTTGTTCATCGTAGACTTACATTATTATGCTATGTACATAAAATAACATCATATATTAAAACAAGTGGAATAAGTAGCAAACCTTACCTGCCTCTTATGAAAAATTTGAAAAAAAATAAAACAAAATAACTTAATTAATTTCAATAAATGAAAAGGTAAAATAGTTATGGAACATATGAAACTTGTAATAATGTATTATTTATGCATAGTCTAAAAAAAAAAGATAAGTGACAAACTTTGATCTATTCTTTTAAAAGTTGAAGTAGAATTGATTTTAATAAATATTCACAATATCGCAAATGTAAATTGAAGTCTTCAAACATTTTAAAAATAGATTGATGAATAAAAGTTGTGGCATGCTACTCCTATCCATAACACTTCAAAGTATGACTGAGCTGGAGAAAAAATTTAAGTAACAAAATGGCAATAATAATAATTATTTATTTATGATTAATAATAAATTTAATAAAAAATTAAAGTTCACTTAAAATTAAGATAAAAAACTTTTCAAAATGGAACACAAATAAATTAAAAAAATGATATCTCTTACAATAAGAATGAAGAATAATCACATTAAATGACAAGTACTATCAAATCAATGAAGTAATAAATGCACAAATGGATTAAAATAATGATAACTCTTACATCAAGAATGGATTAAAATAATTCGTCGTCTAAACTTTTTACGTTTTGGCCCTTTTCCGGGGAATTTTTTTGTTTAATTTTGCTCGAAATTCGGCGAGAAAATGTTGGATATGCAGACTTGAGTGCCTAAATATGTATAATCTGAATGTCCCAAGGATTTTTCAACACACTAAATCCATTTAAGTATTCACAAATGCAATTTAAACAATAGAAAATTGCGATTTCATCCAAATTGATGTCATTGAATTTTGGCGAAAAAGGCCAAAATGTAGAACAATTAGACAACGCCTTAAAATAATGATATCTTTCACATCAGGAATGATCACATTGAATGACTCATTAAGGTCATGGCTAGGTGGCACTTTGTGGGATTATTTATTTATTTATTTTTAATTTTTAATTTTTTAATTAAATATTGTAATTTGACAATACCTATTAAAACCACAAAAATAGTCATATCACTGTGTTCAACCAGTGGAAAATTAAGAATTTCAATTTCTATAAAATTAAAAATATTTTTTATTTTTTCAAATATTAAAATTAATAAAAGAAAATTTAGAAACTTTAGATTTTTATATGCAATCACAAGCAACTAATTACTAGTAAAAGAAAGTTGACTCATAAGCAATTACAATATACACAACCTATTGGCAGGTATACTAATAAACCTAGATTATAGAACCTAGGACATTAGACTTAGATGTAATTATTAAAGGGTGCATCATATAAATACACAATTTTTTATGAAAGGTCACCATGAGACATATAAATACTCAATTCATTCACGTTTTCACGTGTGCAATCATCAATCATATCGATGTTGTCTAAACGTTCTATGTCTCGACATTTTTGGCCAAAATCCGACGATATAAATCTAGGTGAAATCACAATTTTCTGTTGTTTAAATTGCATTTCTAAATGCATAAATGGATTAGAGTGCTGAAAAAACCCTAGGGCACTTGGATTATACATATTTAACCAATAAAATCTGCAAATTTAACAATTTCACGTCGGACAAATTGAACGGATAATATCCTCGAAAAAAATCCAAAACATAGAATGTTTAGACTAGTTCAATCATATATATAATTTCTATTGAAATGATTGTATCATAACCTTTAATGATTATTACATTGGTATTAGAGCCAAGTTTTAGGCATTGGGTGAAGCAACCCATACACATCAGGGGTTGTTTTTCCTTTCAGCCGCTGCCAAGAATCTATACATCAATTGTCTTTCCTTATCCGATGTTGTACATCTTGTACTATTGCCTTGTTTGCAAATTATATAGTGTCCATACATTACCTTACTAGTCGTATGTAGTTGTCACTGTCGTACAATTCACTTGTATTCAGTTTCCTACTATACATGTTGTTTTTTGTAGCTTCGGGAGGTATTCTCACAAGAGGTCAAGGTGTTAGACATGTGAGAATATTTGTTGGCACCAAATTAGCCTTTCGTTTTAGTGAAATTGGCCTCAGAATCAGGCTAGGGCCTCATGGGCAAGTTGATGGACTCTGTGGGCTTGTGATGTGTTGTCATACCCACAAAGAGGAATAATATATTCTAATTAATTGTTGAGTTTAGAAGGGGTGCCTAAACTCACTCATTGGACTTGTATATAAATGAGAGAGGTCATTGTGTCATTTGATCATTGTGGAAGAATGGAGTTATCATAAGTGAGTTTGCATTTGTGCTAGGTGGCTTGGTGTTTTCAGCATAGGGAAATTCTGCATGATGGAAAATTTGGCCTAGGGTTGAAGACTTTCTATTTTCTATTATTGGCAGGGAAAATCACATCACACATGTGAGAGAGAGAGGTAGCCACAAAAGGAAGAAATTGTATGAGTGGAGTGAGTCGTACATAAGTATCCATATAGGTTTTGTGCATGTACGCATGTTTCAGTGGGAACAACCGCATACGTACATGAGTTATAGTGGAAAAAATCACATACGTATAGGAGTTGTAGTGGGAACAATCGCGTACATATGTACAGAGCTTCCTAGGTAGGTGAAAGTTCGTATAGGGTTGACATGTGACGTCAACAGGTCGTACAAGTGGTCTGCAACAAATTTGTGGACAAAAGTTATTTCCAGGATTGTGTTGAGGTTTTGTTTTCTTATTTGTATGTTTATTGGAGGACAAGGTTGTCCTCATATTTTGGTGATATTTGTACTAGTTGAGAGGACAAGATTGTCCTTAGATTATGTGATCTTTTATTGGTTGGGAGGGCTAGTTTTTCCCTCAGTATTTCTGAATTTGATGAGGTTACAAGAACATAAATATTGTGTTTCATATGTGTTGATGATTCATCTATGATCTTTTGTGTTTCCATTGCATGTAATTTCAGTCAATAATTTTTAGTGTAAAATTGTTCTGTGATAATAGCTAGGGGTTTTACTATTAGATCACTAGGAAGCAATTTTCAGATTTCAAAATTAGTCACATAAGAGTGTATGTGAAAATTGACATGGTATCAGAGCTTGGGATTTTAAGAGAATGGGATCATCTTTGAGACACATAGTTGCTACAGTTGTGATCTAAAAATGAAGAAGACTTGAAAAAATTTGAATAAATATTGCAAGTGAAATGTTATGTGTTTTAAAGCAACCGGATCAATTTGCAACACATAATAAAGGATTACTTATGTAGAAATACACATAGACAACAACATAAATCATTGAACATCAGACATAAACACAACAACTTG
>ML787953.1:665401-678809 GCA_009831015.1 Picea engelmannii | reverse complement strand
CATGTACCATACCATGTATCAACCATGTACTATATCAAGTACATCAACCATGTACCATATCATAAGATATCACCAATACTGGAAAGGATTGGACCAGTTGCATACATGCTTGCATTACCTGCATCTATGACTATACATAATGTGTTTCATGTTTCACTACTTAATAAATATGTACCTGATGCTAATCATGTTATCGATTAGACAGTGATTCAGGTGGAACCAGAAGGTGTCCTGCAAGTACATCCTGTACGCATATTGGACAAGAAAAGCAAACAGCTCCGGAATCGAGCTATAGAGCTTGTAAAGGTCCAGTGGACCTGGTACAGTCCTGAGGACGCGACATGGGAGAATGTAGATGTTATGCAGGTAGAGTACCCACACCTTTTTGAAAATTTTGAAGAACTTGCAGATGCGATGTAAAGTTGCATTGAGGACAGTGCAAAAATAAGGGGAGGGGGATTGTAGTGTCCCCAAGGATGAGCCCCGTTACAGATCATGATATATGCAATGAATTGTAAATGTGTTCTATAGGCTGGTGAGCCAAGTTTTGTATAAGCCAGAAGGCTTATGTGTTTGTTAGGCCAGGAAGCCTAAGTGTTTGAGGGCCAAGAGCATGTTGTTGTACTTGTATGTATGCAGAATAATCAATAAAATATAAACACCGCCAGGTGTAGACCGACCATGATGAATGAGTGAAGGGGGACTGAGCATCCACAGAGTGGGCAAGGAACTAGGGGCTGGAAAGTGGGAAAGGGGCTGAGTGTTGAGCCTAGGGGCTTAGGCCTGGAATAATATTTTAATATTATTTCCTAAAAATCCATGTGCATATTATTTTATCCTAAGTTCCTAGAAAAAGGAAAGGCGTGTACAGGGAAGCATGAGGATGGAACGCATGCAGTTCCCAGGGTGACAAATGTCCACCTTGATGCATGCAAATAAAATAGAAAGGAACAACCGTGGGGGGGTCTCCCATTCCATTCGACCCGACTGCCCTGAGCAGGAGCGGTATGAGCAAGTGTGCAAGAGACCTCGTGTATGTCTGTTACAGAGAGGAAGCCTGTGTTGGGTGCAAGAGAATGTGTGTTTACCCTTGTCCAGAGCCGTGGAGTCTATCTTTGAGAGAAAACCAATGTGTGCATTCCCTGAACGAAATTTCCATGTCAATTTTGGGGAAGAGTCTCTGTGTGCCCAGGAAAAGCTGAGCGAGCTTGTGTGTGGAGCCCTATTCTGAAATCTTGACCGAGAGAACAGCCTGTGACTGCTGAACCGGTTCTTGAGAATCCTGTGTCCAATTTCCCTGTGTTTGTTGTGGCACGTAGTTCTGGACTGCGTGAGTCTTGTTGGCCTGTGAGCGACTCCCTCCAGGTGAGAGAGTGCGCAGAGGAAGGAGAGAGCTCTTGGAAAGAACCCTGTAGCTGCCATAGAACCCGGAGACTTCCGGTCTGGTCTGTTCCTGTAACCCAAGGTAAGGGAGACTGGCAACTGAAGGATTGTCCAGGTGACAGAGAAGGTGCACTCTCCTGGGGTGGAACAGGCATGCGGGGAATGAGGGTCTGTGGGCAGTGAGCGTGGGAGATTCCTGGGAGAGCATTCTTCCTGGTGGTTGTGTGTGAATGAATTCTCTGTAACCTTAGCCTGAGTCTGGATTCCTTGCCCTGGGGTGGAGCTCAGTCCCAGCTCGAGGGTGACCCACTGTTGAGTTGAGGAGAAGTGCAGTCTACGGCTTGGAGGTTCGTGGAAGGCCTGCATTTGGTTGGTGGATTTCTCCACGATCACAAGATAAGTGTTTAATTATATTTTTACCACATTTTATCATGACCGTACTGTATCTGTTATCATGTTTTCCGCTGTGTAAATGAATTACTGTTGAAATCTATGGATTGTCTAATTATAACAGTAACTATATGTTTATTCCGAGAATTAAAATGTATCTCTTTGTTGTTACGCATGTGATTATACAATTCTGTATGTTTATGTAAAAGTCCATGTATAGATTGGTTAGAGAGAGATTTTGAAAGCCTCGGTAGTGAAGGGGACACTACACTATAAATAGGGGGTTGTAGCCTCCTTCTAGTTGTAGCTAGAGAATTGGGAATTTGGTTCTTCCAATTAATGTATTCTTTTGATATATAAGCAAAGAATTCTATGGTTTTCTCCCCTTTGGGTTTCCACGTAAATTCTAGTGTATTGTGTTTCTATGAATGTCTACTATGCTCTGTTGATTTATACTGTTCATGATTTATTTATGATATATTGTTGATGATGTTGATGATTACATATTGTGGTTAAAAAGTGATCATAAAGTGATCATATTGATTCATCCCCCCTCTTAGTATTCCAACAATTCGTATTAGAGTGGGTCCTTCAAAAAATAGTTTAACCACTGGAAGAAGATTATGGAATACACTTAGATTGGAGCACCAAGTTTTGATGAACATAACTATGCCTTTTGGAATAAAAGGATGGAAACCTTCTTATAGGCACATGGATTTGATGTTTGGTAGTCAATAGTAGACATATATGCAACACAACCAACTCCCCCAGCTGACAAAGATGGAAAGAAACTCAATGAAAACAACTCAAATGCTAAAGACACTATTCTGAGCATTCTGGATGATTCAGTATCTGTCAAAGTTATGCATTGAAAGACTGCAAAGGATATTTTGGATAAACTTCAAAATATTTACGAAGGAGTTACCAAAGTCAAGGGAGCTAAGCTTCAAACCCTTAGAGTTAAATTTGATCAATAGAAGATGAAGGAATATGAAGAAATTGCAGCCTACTTTCTACACGTTGATGAAAAAATGAACATTATTAGAGGACCGGAAGAAGACGTTGATGAGTAAGTGGTCATTCAAAAGGTTCTAATATCTCTACCTATGCGATTTGATCCTAAGATATCAACCCTGGAAGAAATAACAGATCTTGATAGTTTGAGCATAGATGAGTTACATGGAATATTGTCAACTTATGAAATGAGGATAGAACAAGAGAACCCAGTCATTGACGATAAAAATCACAACGAGGATTTCACCCGCAAAGTATTGCTAAAAAAAACCTATTATTATAAGCTAATGATATATATAATAGCTAGTAGGTGGGATCCCCTTGTAGATTTGAAGATCAGAGATAATCTTGTTATTCATTTTATGTTGTTGTTTGATGGTGCCTACATGGTTTGAACATGATTGATGATCAAATGTTGGTTCTATTCGTGACGAATAGATGATGGATAATGCATGTTATGTGTTGGTTTTTTTGCTCTAGGCTCTAATTTCATGTTATGTTGGCTTATGTTATCCATTGTTACCTTTGCTATTTTCTCCTTGATTCATTACTGTGACACCTGCACAAGATACATGTTAGTAACAACAAATAAGAGCAATTGAAAAGAGATAAAAACAATATGAACAAAATCCAAAAGGAAGAAACTAAACTATGCTACTATGCTACTATGATACACTATATGCATTGGAATTAAAAGGATTGTTGTTAGTCCTAGCTAACAAAGTTAGTGGCTATTCGATGTATTAAGTTATATGAAGGCATATTCAATATGTGTTATGGTATGTCGACAATGGTTAATGTGATATGGGGTGGCGCACTTGGAAAGTAATGGATGTTAGTTTCGATGCATAGGTTAATTGAATGGATTAATGGATGGTTGGATGGCGTGTACTAAGTAATTGAATGAGTAGAGGATGGAAGCGACGTGCATTTACTACATGTCAATCCATACCTCTCCCACTGGTCATCACCCTAGCTTGGATATTGTTCAATTGTGTTTCATTGTGGTTAAGCTCCAATTTTCAGGCGAGGAAAGAACTGCTCGACCAAGCTCGCGTTTTTAAGGATTTTTGGTTACAAGTATTTCTTTTTCGCCATCCATGAACTCGATTTGGTTATGAAATAGATATTGGCTTGGTGATGTATTGGTCTGTGCTTTTCATGAGGTTGGAAATTGTGTAAACTTGTGATATTTCTCTGGAATGGTTGGTTGTGTGTATTCACTGTAAATGAAAAAATTGGATAGTTGAAGTCTTGATTTCATTGATGATTCTATGTGGTGGAAGCCATGCAGTCTCTCTGTTGTATTATGGGTTTTGTTGGAGGGTTCATCCGGTCCAAACTCCACACAGTTCCTGTCACCATGCCCAGTCATATTTGATGTTATGGGGTTGTTGGGTTTGATTTCGAACCACCTTGTGTCACTGCATATCGTTTCACCTGGGTATGGGCTCATTTATTCTATTGGTTTCTGCACAGTTGGCTGCGGTGGCTATTATTCCAAGATGTTTGCTTTAGGGTTGGTTGCTATTTCCTGGCTCTGTTTTATATCAACATTATTTGGGTTGATTGGGAAAACCATGAGGGTTATGCCCTGCGTGTTCTTGGTGTTATTACGGGCCAACAAGAAGCCTATGCTCCTCTGTTCATAGTCTCTCCTACCTGGTGAACTGTCACCTTGTCTTGCAAATCTATTGGTGATATGGTTTGTGTCTCCACCGTGTTGTCTCGAAAGTTTCTCACCTGCTGTTGGTGGTCAACTTTGGTCTCCCTGTGTTGGTTCCACAGAGCAAACCCTTGATTATTCAAATCTTGTTTTTAATAAATGAAGCCAGTTATATCTTGTCGGGTATATTGTTGACTGTTATGAGTTGGTGGAGTATCGTCGACAATGGTTGATTGTTGGCTCGTCTTTGTTAATAACGTTGACAATGGTTTTGATTATTAGTATCTAGTCACTTCATTGTTGATTATAACAGTCGAATCGATAGCTCAGCATGGTGAATTAGTTGATTCAAGAAATGAAGTGGGCACACAGTCGTTGCCTTTTGTGTTGTAACAATTGGATTGTTAACTCAACATTGTTTTATGGTTTGATTGGGAGTATGCCTCTTTGCATTATGTGCTAGGTTGTGTGTTTCCTACAACATGGTATAAGTTGAAATGTTGGTAGTTTTTAATGTGTGTTTTAATTGCCAATCAATATTATTGCAATTTAAAATCGTGATATTTGTGTCTTGGATGTCTGTTGTGTATGTTTTATGGATATCATGCATCGTATCAGAAATGGACACAGGTTTTATAAAAATATGGTCTCATTGCAATTTAATTTGTTAAATTGAATTGAGGAATGGAATAGGGCACGATTTTAAAAGGACTAGTGTATGTGTTTGATTTGAAGGATTAATTGATGGCAATGGTTGATGGTTTGGATGTTGAACAGAGTCGATACGAATGACTGTGTGTTCATTGGAATTTTGTTTTAATATTAAATGGAAGAAATGAAAGGAAACATGAATTTTTATACAGGTTGTTTGGGAAGCATATTATTTTGAGTATGATGGCACTATGTAATAGAAAGTGTTCATGATTTAAATGTGAACAGTGAGCAAGTTTAACACATAGTAATGGTTAAATTATACACACAACAATTGTTAATTGATCACAGTAATTGGTTAGTGTTGGATCGTTGCATTAAATACAAAATGGTTTTATGGATTACTTAATTAATTTTATGAACAATATCCACTCTCTTTCCCTACCATTATTTCACTTTTATCTATTAAAATCCCCTTGCCTTCCCATATTCATTACTCACTCCCTGTTCCTAAAATTTAATTACAGTTAAGAGGAGCTATGTATTGTGATAGTTTAAGATCACAGGGATGGATTACAATGATATGTTCTTTGGTTTACATTAAATTGATTGCTTGTTGTCTATGAGCAGTAACCATGTTCTTTTTCCCCTCATTTTAACATTTTTCGCTTAATACAAACCCCTCACATATCCCAGAACCGTTGTTCACCCCCTTCTCATTGACAATAGTTAAACAATTTGTATGGATTGGATTGCATGAGTCTCATATGTTGCCGAGCAAAAATTTATTTCATATTTTTAAAAGATTTGTCATGTATGGTTGTTAAAGAAACTATTTGCTAATCAATCATGCATACAATAATGAGTTTTTTCAGCTAAGGTAGCCATGGAAGAGGTAACTGAGGAAGAGGTAATTGGAATAGGGGCCCTAGAAGGCCAAAGTTCTCCATTCACTTTGATGTTGACTCGCAAGAGTTAGGCCAGCTATTTCAAGATGGGTTTTTTAATTGGATTGGGAAAGGAGTGGTCCAACCTAGGCCAAAAAGGCCTCCCTTCCAAGTCCCATAGGCCCTTGGTGTCCCCGTGCATCCTTTAGTCTCACTACAGCTTGAAGTTCCCGAGAACAATGGATGGAAAGAGATTGTCCACCTGGAAGTATCCCAACATCGTGGCTAGCCTAACTTATCTTTACCTGCTCCTCTGCCCATCAATCAGATTGTCCAAGCTTCCCCTAACAAAGGAAAATCCACTGCTACCCCTTCCTCACCCTCCAATGGCTTTGATAAATCTGTGTCCTCCCACATGCATTTGAGGGATGATTGTTCTCATGTGATCAACGAGATTAGGCCTAAAGACTCAGAACAACCTAAGGAAAATTCAGAGAGATCAAAAGGCGACATCAACAACAAGGGAAAGATTGCATCTCAGAGTGGAAAATATGGATTTTAAGTTTTATTTATTTATTAATTGTTGAGGACAGTTGACTTCAGATTTTTTGGACAACATGCTTTTTTTGGATATATGGGTAATATATTTTGGAAATAATTGCAAATATCATTGAGATAAATTGTCAAATATGAATATGATGATGGGAGTCACAAGGAGGGATGTTTGTTTAATTAACTAGTTGTGTTATGATTGTTAAAAGCTAAAGAGAGTCACAAGGGGTCCCACCTACTAGTTATTATTTATTTAAAAACCCTTATTATGACTTATTACTTTCCCCCCTAACTAAAAGTTGGTTGAATTTTAGTTAAATTAACTAATGAAGTAGTTCAACTACTTCAACCAATTCTATTTTTCTTAAAGGCAAAGGGAAAGGGAGAAACAAGAGGAGAATAGAAGGAGAAGCATACTAAGGTTTGCTCTTTGAGTTGTGTTGGGATAGTTCATTTTTCATTCATTCCTTAATTTATCACAAGCCAAATTCTTTTTTATGATAGCAGGGTATTATTGTAGACAACAAGATTCAAGGCTGAATTACATCATTCAGACACTTGTTTTTCAGAGGTGTTGAGCTATCTTTGATAGTCTGTGTAGACTTGTTTGTTTGTGAATTAGTTTTCATGACTGACACATGCTATTGTGCAGAGTTGAGTGGGCAACAATCTGTGGCAAGATGATCCAACTTTTAAAGTTCAGTTTTTTATTTTATGTCAAAAGTCCTTTTGTATGTTTCATCGGGGACGTCTAAATTTGACTTTGGTCCAAAATTTCTTCAGGATTTTTTGTAAAGAGAATGATTTTTTGATGAATTGGAATGAAATAAAGGATTGCTTTATGTATCATCTATTTTGATTATCGACTTGGTGTCTTTACTTCTGTCTCCATATTTATTTCAACATCTGTTATGTTCAGAAAACTACATAAGTAATGAATTTTCCAGCAAGCTTTTATTATAAAAAAAAACAGTCTAAGCACTTGTAAGCAATACTTGTGAGTTAGGATACCAATTTCAATGGCTATAAATCTAGGGTGATATTCTCGTTTATCTTGATTTAGCCAATCAAGATCTGAAAATGCTTGAGTAAGATCATTTCATATCTTTTCCTCAACATTTATTTGGTGACCATACTGGGGAGATCTTCAATATCTCTCTAGTTAATTTTTTATGCTTGATTGGCATCAAATACATCTATTTTTTTGATATTGATTCTTTGACTGTTTTATTTCTTAATGACTATGCCTATTGCAAGGCAACCCAATATTGAGCCCAATCTTCAAGATCAGACCAACATTTCTTTGAATTTGTTCAACACTATTTTAGACACTGCGAATACTTGTGTTGAGCTTAATCATTCATGGGAAACAATTGAACGAGATATTAGTGCCCAAGAACTTTGGGAAGCTAGACGTAGACAACCTAGAAATCAACAATAACCTTCTTGTTCCTTCAGTTTTGGCCTTACTTTCATGTCCTTGGACTCTCGTGTTTCTAGAAGAAGAAGAGGCTTATCACCTAAAATTAATCCTATTGTTGAAATAGGAAGAAGGAATGTTTTTTTGTCAACCCAACAAAGTGCTCTAAGGAGAACTTTGTCTGATTCTTCAAGTTCATATTTCTCTCCCTCACCTATGATCATCCACAAGATGACATCTAGTGGTGGCTCTGGTGGCAGTGGAAGTGCTTCCTCCTCCCAGTCTTCAACTTCATTAGTGATTGGTAGCTTATATAGCCACCATATCCCTGTCCAATCTACCACAAACCCCACCAAAGTCATTAAAAAGTATGGGCTTTTTCAGTTTGAAGAAGACACCACAACCACATCGTGGCATGTGTTCTCTCCTCTTAACCTAGCACCCGCTACTCGTCCACTTCCTAAATTAAAAGAGAATCTCCCTAGGTTTTCAGGAAATAACACTGTCACTACAAATGAACACATGGTGACATTTTCTAATGCTTGTCACAATATAGGAGCCAATGAGAACGATACTTGCATGTGCTTATTTGTCAATTCCTTGGAAGGGAAGGTTGTGGCCGATTTCTTTGACCTTCCTCCTAAGATTATGTCTACTTGGGAGGAGTTAGTTTATTGGTTTAGATCCACCTATGGGCAATCTAAAATCCCAGTTGAGAAATTACGGGAATACAATAACATTGCCTATAAGGATGGTGAAACCATCAAGTCCTCCAACTTGTGTTTCACTAAGCTATACAATCAAATCCTTGAACTCATTTGACCTCGGAACTAAGCCGCTTTCATGCATTATGACAATGCATTTCCTTTCCCCTATCATCATAGGCTTGGGGGAAAATCCATTGATGATCTCGGTTCCACTCTGCTTACTTGTTTAGAGTATGAAGAACAACTTGAAAGAATAGGTCTTCCCCAGGGAGAATCAGTTAAATAGACAGACATGTCCGCCCTCTTATAGCTAGTACACGATATGAATAATCATATGATAGTGTATGAGCGAAGGGGAACTATCTCCCCTCTCACCTCCGAAGCTTCATCCTCTTTTGCACCCCCCTTTAGGAATCCAATTAAAAATAATTTTCAGCCTAAATCTATCTTGCCTCGAAGTTGGTGTAACGTTTGCGCGGAACACCACGAGGAAGTCACATGTGAGGTAAGGAAGAGTTCCGGAGATAAGATCTTTGGTAAAATACCAGAAACTACCATCATTTTCCTAGATTTTGCAGAGTCGGAGGATGTCATGATCATCAATACTAAGAACAAATCCTATGCTCCTAAAGGAAAATTTGATCCTCCCCGCAATTCTTCTAGCCCAAGCTCATCCTCACCAGCTGCTACTATTCAAGTTCCTAAAGTTCCTGACAGTCAAGGAATTACTTCCACTCTCCTCTCTTCCAAATACAATATCCTAAATCAATTGTCCAACATCAAAGCAGATGAAACCCTTCTGGACATGGTTGTCGTCCCTGAACAACAGAGGCATCTAAAACAATTCATGGAGGGAAAAACTTTCATTGTAGCCAACCTATTTGAAGAGGTAAACGAAGAGGACTCGTCTATAAATAAAGTAGGTGTACATAACTTTAGATACCCTATAAAAAATCTCCCTTTTTATATTTATGTAAAGCTCGTGGATAAGATTTCCCATTGTTGCCTCATTGGTGACGGTTCAGGCCCAAGTGTGATGTCGAATATTATTATGGAGGATTTATGCTTGTCTTGTACAAATGAAAATGCCAGAAGCATGCTCTCCCATAATAGTTTACAACAAACAACCATAGGTGAGATTAAATATGTGACCTTAGTTTTTTGCACACACCCTGAAATAAGGAAAACCCTTAGTATTCAGGTAATTGATATACCGGTAAGCAATTACTCAATCATATTGGGAAGTTATTGGCAAGCTTTAATGGGTAGATACCTCTCACTTGACGGGACACATTTATTCGTTCCCCGAAATGGTAAAAACAATATAATCCTTAGAGAGGGAAATATTTCACCTTACATAGAGTGTGTCCCACAACCTAATGTGAACTATATCGAAGAGGACCTAGGAGTGTATTCCATCTTTGCTGAGGAGGATAACATTCTCTTAGAACAAATTGATTTAGATGATGGTATGTGGCACATGCACTTTGATGGTTCATGCTCTAATGAAGGTAACAAAGCTGGAATTATCTTGATTTCTCCTGTAGGGGAAATCCATAACTTTTCTTATAGCTTGGAGTTTGCTTGCACGAACAATGTCACTAAATTCGAAGCTTTATTATTAGGCATTGAAAACCCCTATAATCTTGGTTGTGGTCAACTTTCATTTTTTGGAGATTCTAAGCTTGTTGTGAACCTTGTACATAAGATTTACTCCCCTAGCAACAAGTTGATGAAACAATACACCCAAATTGTTTGGGAACTTATCTTGAACCTATTATATTTCAACATCACTCATGTTAAGAGGGAGTTGAACTCAATGGATGATCGGTTAGCTATTTTTTCAGCCTCTCCTAATCGGAAACTTATGCCACATAGACCTAATTGTACTTTTCAATATCTATATCATCCACATATCCCCGACAATATATAATCTTGGCAGGTCTTCCCTAATGATGAGAGAATTTGTGCTTTCATTCAAAATGAACATTTTAAGCCCAAGGAAATTATATTCATAGAAGATAACAAGATTCCTAAAGGCTTGACTTCTTTAGAGAGTTCATTTTCATCTAGTGATGCAGGAAATAAAGAGAAACAAAAAGAAGAGGAGTCAAAAAGGAAGGTGGGTGAAACCATCTCCTTGAACATTGGGAAACCTGGATTTCCAAAGAATGTCAAAATAGGTGCCAAATGTTCTGATGAAGAGAAAATGAAGTTTGCTAAGCTACTTGGTGAATTTCAAGATGTTTTTTCTTGGTATTATGAGGATATTTGTGGTTTTGATCCTAGTCTTATACAACATGACATCCTCATCAAGGAAGGCATAAAACTAGTTAGGCAAAAAAAAAGACCTATCAACCTTGCACTGGAAGCAGCTATTCGAAAGGATTTGGAAAAACTCTTGAAGGTTGGGATCATCTTTCCGGTCAAATATTTTGAATGGGTTTCAAATTTGGTCCCTGTTTGAAAATCGACTGGTCATATCAGATTATGCGTCGATTTTCACACATTAAATAGGGCTAGTATAAAAGAAGATCACTTTCCTCTCCCTAACATGGAGATGATTTTGCAACAAGTTGCAGGGTCACAAATGATGTCCTTACTTGATGGTTTTTCCGGTTACAATCAAATCAAGGTAAAAAGGGAAGATAAATATAAAACCACATTTATTACTCATTGGGGAACTTTTACTTATGAGCGTATAACTTTTGGCTTATTTAATGCATGTGACACCTTTCAAAGAGCTATGCAAATAGATTTTGACGATTTGATCGGTAAGATCATTCAGATCTACCTTGACGACTTAACAGTCTACTCTAAAATCCAATTAGATCATTTTGGTCATCTGAAAAGAGTTCTCATGCGATGTAGGAAATTTGGCATCTCTCTAAATCCTTCTAAGTCCATTTTTGGCGTTACTGAGGACAAGCTCCTTGGACACATTGTTTATGATTTAGGAATAAGCATTGATCCCGAAAGAATTGTTGCTATCCTTAATCTGCCTGCTCCCACTTCCAAGAAAGAGGTTCAAGATTTTATGGGGGTTATTAACTTCATTAGTAGTTTTGTTCCAGATTTTGTTGTAATGGTCAAACCAATTCATAATCTTCTTAAGCAAGATCATTCTTTTTCTTTTTCAGGAGGTATGAACCTCTATTGTGACCTATGGCGAGTTTAGAATATTCTGGAAGGAAGCAAAGAAATGAATGTAACCCTAGAGGAGATGTCGACCGAAGAAAGATAAATAATATGAATTGATTAGTAACCAGAAGGAGAAATCGGCCCAGGCAAGTCTGCTAGAAATACTATAAATACAGGGTGCCAATCTCTCATTTGTCACATTCTCATAATTGCAGAAGTCACTTGTGCGCATTGCAGTTTGGCAGTTTTGTGCACAAGTTCTGGGGAAGGTGTTGCCCCAATTTCTGGGTTGGACTATCTAATCAACTTTGGTTACTTTCTTGCTTGGTGCATTAGCCTTGCTTGGCTATTGATTGCTACTAGGATTCTTCTATGTCAAGGTCAAGGTGCTGGGAGGGTGTCTTTGGCCTATGGTTGGGTGACAAGGGTATTGTCAATGGTAAAATGAGAAAAATCATTCATATTCTAACAGGTTATGGGCCCACACCTCCTTCATTCAGTCTAAACACTGGAAGGAAGCATAGTCACTAGGATATTGAGTTCGGTGAGGAACTGTCGCTAGGGTTACTAGAAGGAGCAGCTTCCAAGACACTGTCGCTAGGGTTACTAGTAGAAGGAGTTGCAGAAACCCTAAATCTCATATCTGACACCTTGTGATGGAGAATCTCGCTCAAAGAGAAGATATTCAGATGTGACCTAGTTCAGCACACCTTTTGGCTATCTCAGAAGACAAAAATGTCAGAGTTGAAGTTTTGGATCAAAGCATGACCAACTACCAGTCAACTGAAGATGTGAGTGAAACGATCAGTCTTTTACACTACTCAGCAATCATTGGAACGATTGAATATGACATGTGGATAATCGATATTGGAGCTTCTAGGCACATGATGAGAGATCAAGCTAGACTCTCAAACCTAAATGAGAACAAGACATCATACAAGGTAGAGCTTGGAGACAAAATCACTTACGTAGTCGAAGGATTTGGACAAGCCTCCGTCAAGTTAAAATCAGGTAACAATGTTCACTTAAGCAATGTTTTATATGTACGTGGTTTAGAAAATAATCTTGTATCAATATCTTGCCTAGAAGACAAAGGAAACATAATAGATTTCGTGGATGGAAAAGTATTATCATGGCATAAATACTCCAACATAGAGAATGTTAGGGTTATTGGAAGTCGTGAAGGAAATTTGTATAGACTACTAGAAAAAAACAAAGAAGCTCTCGTACATGATGAAGTCAACCCTAATAAACTTTGGCATAGAAGGTACGATCATATTAATTATCAAGCATTACCCTTTCTCATAAGAATGGTTGAAGGGATACCATAATTGAAATCTACACATGAAGGAATTTGCAAAGGATGTGCCCTTGGGAAGAATATCAAGAAACCATTCCCAAGCAACAACAATAGATATAAGGAGATCCTAGATCTAATACACTTAGATGTTTGTGGTCCGATGCCAGTCAGATCTCTAGGAGGATCTCTTTACTACGTAATCTTCATAGACGATTATTCAAGAAAGACTTGGCTATATCTACTGAAGACAAAAGATGAAGTATTCAACAAATTCCAAGAATTCAAAGCAGAGATAGA
>ML787953.1:620773-646089 GCA_009831015.1 Picea engelmannii | reverse complement strand
TGATTGGTACATACTTGGTACATGGTTGGTTTCACTTTTTTATGGTACAGGTTGATTACAGATTGTTTGGTACAGGTTGGTGCATGGTTGATGCACTTGTTTATGGTATAGGTTGATTACAGGTTGAGGTACAGGTCGATGCATGGTTGATGCATGGTTCAAGTTTATTGGTACATGTTTACAGCGGTATATCTCACAATGATAGTGTGATAGTGGTTCCATCATTCTACTTCTACTTCAGGGTAGTTGGGCGGGGCAAGGACAGGTGGTTGTAACCACCTTCCGATTGTAGCCAGAGAACATAGGGGGTTGTAGCCTCCTTCTGGTTGTAGCCAGAGAATTGTGGAATTGGAGATTCCCTCAGGTTGTAGCCTGAGAAGCTAGGGGGTTGGAGCCTCCTTCCAGTTGCAGCTAGAAAACAAAGGAATTTGGTGCTTCCAATGAATGTAATTCTTCAAGACATATATGATAAAACATTCTGTGGTTTTATCCCAAATTATTGTTTCCACGTAAAACACTAGTGTATTGTGTATGTTTGTGATTGTTCATTTCTTATTGATCATTATTAGATAATAATTCTACATTGATATAACACTTGTATTATTTGGAGAAAAAAGATTATAATTACACTATTACTGATTCACCCCCCCTCTCAGTAATCCAACAATTACAACCTGTCCTCCCAGACTTTCCATTTTCAGCATGGGGATTGGATTTCATTGGCCCTATTAATCCTCCATCTTCAACATGACAATTTTTTATTCTGAAGGACACAGACTATTTTACAAAATGGGATGAACCTGTCCCACTTTTCAACAGACGATCAGGTAATTTCCTTCCTTGAAAATAACATCTTCTCCAAATTTGGTCTTCCATTGGAAATTATTACAAGCAATGGCCCCACTTTCTTTTATGCTAAGCTAACCCAATTTTTAGCTAAGTTGGGGGTTAAAAATTTCACCTCATCATCTTATTATGCCCAAGGGAATGGGCAGGTTGAGTCTACCAACAAAAATCTGGTGAGAAATTGTCAAAAGGCTCATCAAATATAAGCCTCGTCAATGCCACACTCTCCTCACTTACGCCCTTTGGGAAGATCAAACTATCACAAAGGTAAGCACTGGTTGCACTCATTTCCATCTTGTTTATGGTCAAGAAGTTTTTCTGCGAGCTCGAACTTTATTCCTTAAGGTTGATGCTACAGATTGAAAAATTAAATTCTTTTGATGTTTCACAATGGATAAATGCACTCCTAGCTTTAGATGAGAAAAGGATGTTTGCCTTGGATAATATAAAAATGAGACATCAAATTGTTAAGAAGTATTTCAAAAAGAGTGTCAAGACCATCAAATTTAAAGTCGATGAAAAAGTACTGTTGTGGGATTTAGCTCACGCTAATAGGGGAAGACATTCAAAGTTCCAAAAATTATGGTTGGGTCCTTTCAAGATCGCTTTTGTCCTGGGTACTAATTCTTACATTCTAAAATATTTACAGGAGCGATTGTTTTCCTACAGCACTAACAGTTCTCACTTAAAACATTACGTGGAACCAACTTGAAAAGTTCTAACGTTGTTTGGATTTTCTGTATTTTAGTAGTCTAGCTCTGCTTTATTTTTCATTTTTTTTTACTGTTTTTCATTTCTACTTTACAGTAGTTTGATTTTTGCTTTCTGTTTTTAACAATTTCATACTGCTTTTACATTTCTGTCATTTTATCTCTGCTGTTTTAAATTCCGCAATTTTAATTATGATATGATTTTTATTGTTTTTTCATCTTTTAATTGATTTTGGTCAAGAATAAGATGTTGGATCAGTTCTGCCATAGTGACACTCCTGCAAGATATTGTTAGTCAATAACAATCAATCTTACACAGATGTTACGATGTGCCCCCTGAAAGCACAATTGAATTTTCTATCTTCTTTCATTGTTGTCTTTAAAGAAATTGGTTATCTCTCGCTTATGCTTTCCATTTCTTCATCCATTTGAGGATTTAAAAGAGAAAGTCCATAATTTTTCTCCTTGAAGTAAAGAGAAAATTCTGGTTTAATGATTATGCATACAGGGATAAACACCCTCATACTTAACATTTTTCATGAGTTATTCCCAAATTCCCGATCATTTTTTCCATTAAATCCACTCACTTCCCCCTGTTGCATAATCATCCTGGTTATATCTTTTTGATCCGTGTTCTTGGTCTGTGAAACCACGTGTTCTGAGTTCTATATCTGTGAAAAAAAAATTCCCCGTGGAGTCGCGAGTTTGTTGACGATAAAAATCGCAATGAGGATTTCGCCCGCAAAGTATTGCTAAAAAAACCTATTATTATAAGCTAATGATATATATATAATAGCTAGTAGGTGGGATCCCCTAGAAGATTGGAAGATTAGAGATAATCGTGTTATTCATTTTATGTTGTTGTTTGATAGTGCCTACAGGGTTTGAGTGTGATTGATGATAAAATGTTGGTTTTATTCGCGACGAATGGATGATGGATAATGCATGTTATGTGTTGGTTATGTTTCTCTGGGCTCTAATTTCATGTGATGATGTCTTATGTTATCCATTGTTACCTTTGCTATTTTCTCCTTGATTCATTACTGTGACACCTGCGCAAGATACATGTTAGTAACAAAAAATAAGAACAATTGAAAAGAGATAAAAGAAATATGAACAAAATCCAAAAGGAAGAAACTAAACTATGCTACTATGCTACTATGTTACACTATATGCATTGGAATTAAAATGATTGTTGTTAGTCCTAGCTAACAAAGTTAGTGGCTATTCTATGTATTGAGTTATATGAAGGCATATTTGATATGCCTTATGGTATGTTGGAAATGGTTAATGTGATATGGGGTAGAGCACTTGGCAAGTAATGGATGTTAGTTTCGATGCATAGGTTAATTGAATGGATTAATGGAGGGTTGGCTGGCGTGTACTAAGTAATTGAATGAGTGGAGGATAGAAGCGACGCGCATTTAATTCACGTCACTCCATACCTCTCCCACTGGCCGTCACCCTAGCTTGGTTATTTTTCAATTGTGTTTCACTGTGGTTAAGCTCTAATTTTCAGGCGAGGAAAGAACTGCTCAACCAAGCTCGTGTTTTTAAGGATTTTTGGTTATAGGTATGTCTTTTTCACCATCCATGAACTTGCTCTGGTTATGAAATAGATATTGGCTCGGTGATGTATTGGTTTGTTCTTTTCATGAGGTTGGCAACTGTGTAAACTTGTGATATTTCTCTAGAATGGTTGGTTGTGTGTATTCACTGTAAATGCAAAAATTGGATAGTTGAAGTCTCTATTTCATTGATGATTCTATGTGGTGGAAGCCATGAAGTGTCTATGTTGTCTTATGGGTTTTGTTGGAGGGTTCATTCAGTCCAAACTCATTGGTTGTCTCCACATAGTTCATGTCACCATGCCTAGTCGTATTTGTTGTTATGGGGTTGTTGGGTTTGATTTCAAACCACCTTGTGTCACTGTATATCGTTTCACCTGGGTATGGGCTCGTTTATGCTATTGGTTTTTTCATAGTTGGTTTTGGTGGCTATTATGCCAAGATGCTTGATTTAGGGTTGGTTGTTATTTCGTGGCTCTGTTTTATATCAACATTATTCAGGTTGATTGGGAAAACCACGAGGGTTATGCCCTGCATGTTCTCGGTGTTATTAAGGACCAACAAGAATCCTCTTCTCCTCTGTACATAGTCTCTCCTACTTGGTTAACTGTCACGTCTTGCAAAGATATTGGTAATATGGCCTTTGTGTCCACCGTGTTGTCTTAAAAGTTTCTCACCTGTTGTTGGTGGTCAAATCGATTCTCCTTGTGTTGGTTCCACAGAGCGAACCCTTGATTATTCAAAGCCCATTTTTAATAAATGAAGCCAGTTATATCCTATCGGGTATATTGTTGAATTTTATGAGTTGGTGGATTATCCTCGACAGTGGTTGATTGTTGGATCGTCTTTGTTAATAGCATTGACAATGGTTTTGATTATTGGTATCTAGTCACTGCATTGTTTATTTTAACAGTCAAATCAATATCTCAACATGGTTAATTAGTTGATTAAAGAAATGAAGTGGGCACACAGTTGCTACCTCTTGTGTTGTAACAGTTGGATTGTTAACTCAACATTGTTTTATGGTTTGATTGGGAGTATGCCTATTTTCATTATGCGTTGGGTTGTGTGTTTCCTACAACATGGTATAAGTTGAAATGATGGTTGTTTTTACTGTGTGTTTTAATTGCCAATCAGGATTATTGCAATTTAAAACTGTGATAGTTGTGTCTTGGTTGTTTGTTGTGTATGTTTTATGGATATCATGCATTATATCAGAGATGGACATAGGTTTTATAATAGTATGGTCTCATTGCATTTTAAATTGTTAAATTGAATTGAGGAATGGAATAGGGCACGATTTTAAAAGGACTAGTGTCTGTGTTTGATTTGAAGGATTAATTGATGACAATGGTTGATGGTTTGGATGCTAAACAGAGTCGATGCAAATGATTGTGTGTTCATTGGAATTTGTTTTTAATATTAAATGGAAGAAATGGAAGGAAACATGATTTTTTATACAGGTTGTTTGGGAAACATATTATTTTGAGTATGATGGCACTATGTAATAGAAAGTGTTCATGATTTAAATGTGAATAGTGAGCAAGTTTAGCTCACAGTAATGGTTAAATTATACACACAACAATTGTTAATTGATCACAGTAATTGGTTAGTGTTGGATCGTTGCATTAAATACATAATGGTTTTATGGATTACTTAATTAATTTTATGAACAATATCCGCTCTCTTTCCCTACCATTATTTAACTTTTCTCTAATTACAATCCCCTCACCTTCCCATATTCATTAGTCACACCATGTTCCTAAAATTTAATTACAATTAAGATGAGCTCTGTATTGTGACAGTTTAAGATCAAAGGGATGGATTACAGTGATATGTTCTTTGGTTTACATTCAATTGATTATTTTTTGTCTGTGAGAAGTAACCATGTTCTTTTTCCCCTCATTTTAACATTTTTTATTAATACAAACCCCTTGCATATCCCAGAACCTTTGTCACCCCTTGCTCATTGACAACAGTTAAACAATTTGTATGGATTGGATTGCATGAGTCTAATATGTTGTTGAGCCAAAATTTATTTCATATTTTTAAAAGAGTTGTCATGTATGGTTGTTAAAGAAACTATTTTCTAATCAATCATGCATACAGGAATGAGTTTTTTCAGCCGAGGTAGTCATGGAAGAGGTAACATAGGAAGAGGCAATTGGAAGAGGGGCCCTAGAAGTCCAATGTTCTCCATTCACTTTGATGTTGACTTGAAAGAGTTAGGCCATCTATTTCAAGCTAGGTTTTTTAATTGGATTGGGAAAGGAGTCGTCCAACCTAGGCCGGAAAGGCCTCCCTTCCAAGCCCCACAGGCCCCTGGTGTCCCTGTGCATCCTCATGTCTCACTACAACCTGAAGTTCTTGAGAACGATAGATGGCAAAAGATTGTCCACCCGGCAGAATCCCAACATCGTGGATGGCCTAACTTGTCTTTCCCTACTCCTTCACCCATCAATCAGATTGTCCAAGCTGCCCCTTCCTCACCCTCTAATGGCTCTGATAAATCTGTGTCCTCTCGCATGCATTTGAGGGATGATTGTTTTGATGTGATTAGCGATATTAGGCCTAAAGGCTCATCACATCCTAAGGAAAATTCAGATAGATCAAAAGGCGACAACAACAACAAGGGAAATATTTCATCTCACAGTGGAAAATATGGATTTTAAGTTTTATTTATTTATTAATTGTTGAGGACATTTGACTTCATATTTTTTGGACAACATGCTTTTTTTGGATATGTGGGTAATATATTTTGTAAATAATTGCAAATATCATTGAGATAAATTCTCAAATATGAATGTGATGATGGGAGTCACAAGGAGGGACGTTTGTTTAATTAACTAGTTGTGTTATGATTGTTAAAAGCTAAAGGGAGTCACAAGGGGTCCCACCTAGTAGTTATTATTTATTTAAAAACCCTTATTATGACTTATTACTTTTCCTCCTAACTACAAGTTGGTTGATTTTTATTTAACTTAACTAATGAAGTAGTTCAACTACTTCAACCAATTCTAATTTTCTTAAAGGCAAAGGGAAAGGGAGGAACAAGAGGAGAATAGAAGGAGAAGCATACTAAGGTTTTCTCTTTGAGTTGTGTTGAGATAGTTAAGTTTTCATTCATTCCTTAATTTATCACAAGCCTAACATTTTTTATGATGGCAGGGTCTTATTGTAGACAACAATATTCAAGGTTGAATTACATCATTCAGACACTTGTTTTTCAGAGGTGTTGATCTATCTTTGATAGTCGGTGTAGACAGGTATGTTTGTGAATTAGTTTTCATGACTGACAAAGGATATTGTACAGAGTCAAGTGGGAAGAAATATGTGGAAAGTTGATCCAGCTTTTAAAGTTCAGTTTTTTATTTTCTATCAGAAGTCCTTTTGTATGTTTCATCGCGGACGTCTAAGTCTGAATTTGGTCCAAAATTTCTTCAGGAATTTTTGTAAAGAGAATGATTATTTGATGAATTGGAATGAAATAAAGGATTTCTTTATGTCTCATCTGTTTTGATTATCGACTTGGTGTCTTTACTTATGTCTCTATATTTACTTCAACATTTGTTATGTTCAGAAAATTACATAAGTAATGAATTTTTCAGCAAGTTTTTATTATTAAAAAAACAACCTAAGCACTTGTAAAAAATACTTGTGACTTATGATACCAATATTGATGGCTATAAATCTAGGGGTGATATTCTCGTTTATCTTGATTTAGCCAAGAAAGATATGAAAATGCTTGAGTAAGGTAATTTCATATATTTTCCTCAACACCAGTCACAAAGGAAGCAGTGTTCAAAGTATCCAAGAAGACGAAGAAGCAAAACTAGAAAAAATTAAAACCAAATTGTAGTTGCAATGATGATTCAAAGAAAGATGAAGAAGTGGAAAAATTCATAAGGAAGTTAAAAAGAGGAACCATAAATTGCAAAGGTATACTTCCATTGAAATGTTTTAATTGTGATGGTATTGGTCATTTTGCTTCTAAATTTTACTTATGCTAAGAATAAAGGTATCAATGAAGAAGAATATCCTAAGAAGAAAAAGAAAAATCAAAAGAGAGACGAGAGAAGGAACAAAAATAAATTCTTCAAGAAAAGTTTCTACTCAAAGGAAGACAACTCTTCATCAGATGAGGATTATGATAGTGACAATGATTCAGAAATAGTACTCTTCATGGAAGTATAAGATGATGAATAAGATTATGAAGATTCTAAAGAAGAAGGCAAAGTCGATCTTAGAGAAGAATTAATTAGTGCCTTAGAAGAACTAGGGAAAGAAAGAAAGAAAATCAAGTCACTCAAGGCAGAGTTAAAGAAGAAAGAAGGATCTCAAAATTCCAACTCAGAAGAAATCGAGAAGATAATCATGAAGTTAAAAATATAGGTAGAAGAAGACATAAGGATTAAAGAAACACTCAGAAAGCAGTTAGAAGATAAGGAGAAGATGATTGAAAGCTTGGAAGAAGAAATAGTTACCTTACGAAAAGATCTTCAGAAGAAAGATATGAATCAGAATAACACCAAAATATTGGATGAGATCATCAGCAGTCAAATGCCCTACTATAACATGTACAGGGTAGGAAACAACCAGATGCAAACTGATAAAGGATTGAGCTCCAAGACAATAGAACAGGAAGAAAAACAAAGAAGCTATGCAGAAATTGTCAGAGGTACTCAATAAGAAAACCCTAGAGGAACTAGACCACCTAGAATATTCAGAACACATAATCAAAAGTAAAAAACATCTCAAGAAGAAGAAGGATTCAGAAGAGCAATACCATTTAGAAGATCCCCTACATCCAGGTATCAAAATCATTTTCTTGGTTTATGTTATTCTTGTAACAATTTTGGACACAAAGTTGCAAACTGTAGAGTCTATGCCAAGAACAAAAGAAACTATGAAGGTTATTCAAACAATAGTTATCCTAGAAAGTCACATGAAGCACAAAACATAAATCACAACAATTTTGGTTCACTAAGTAATGAAGTAGAGTGCTACAAGTGCAACAATTTTGGACAGATGGCCAAAGATTGTGGAATGATTGTTCCTTCAAGAGAACCAAGGAAATATATCAAACATGAACCAAAAAAAAATGTGGATAAGGAAGCAAGATGACATGAACAATGAAGAATGCTCACTTTCTCTACAAGTGCAACACAAGAAAAGTGGGTGGTATGTTGATAGTGGTTGTTCGAAGCATATGACAGGTTACAAGAACATGTTTTTGACCCTGAAGAAGGAATGAGATGGATCAGTTTCATTTGGAAATGATAACTCAACCAAAATTATAGGTAGAGGTACAATGAAACGTGGAAGCAAAGATGCCAAGGAAGAAAACATTCTACTGGTCGAAGATATGAAGCACGATCTACTAAGTGTAAGTCAAATGTGTGATCAAGGGAACAAACTTCTATTTGACTCAGAAAAAATGTGAGATAAGGAAAGAAGGATCAGGAAATTGGTAGCTACAACTATAATAACTCCAAACAACATATATGTCCCGAATGAAATTGGAAAGGAAAGATGTTGCTTAGGAAATGAAAATGAAATTTGGCTTTGGCACAAAATAATGGGTCACATGAATTTTGATAACCTTGTGAAAATCAATAGAAAGGAAGCAGTGAAAGAAATTCCTGAGATTTCAAAGCCAATAAATACTCTATGTGAGCATTGTCTACAAGGAAAACAAACACGACCAAGCTCAAATAAAAAGAGTACTCCACAGCGAAACCATTGGAGACTGTACACACTAACATATGTGGACCTACAAGAATGAATTGATTAAATGACGAAAAATATTTTATGCTACTATTTGATGACTACACAAGAATGATTGTTGTTTTCTTTCTCATGAAGAAGTCAGAGGCATTCGAACACTTGAATATATAAAAAGAGATGGTTGAGACCGAGATGGATTTGAAAATCAAGTGTTTGAGATCAGACAATGGAGGAGATTTTACGTCAAAATAATTCAAGGATTTATGTGGAAACCATGGAATACAAATATATTTCTCAACAACCATGACACCTCAACAAAATGAAGTTGTTGAAAGGAATAACAGAACAATACTTGAAATGGACAGAACCATGTTGAAAGATTCCAAGTTGAGTGACATCTTTTGGGCACAAGTAGTACATACATCAGTTCAGAGCCTGAATAGAGGAATGCTCTAAAGTAACAGTGATAAGACTCCCTACGAGTTATGGAAAGGAAGACCGGAAAATGTGAATAATTTCAAAGTATTTGGAAGCAAATGTTATATCAAAAGATAAGATGGTAGGCTTGGAAAATTTGACTACCAAGTTGATAAGGTCATACTAGTTGGGTATGCAAACAAAATCAAAGCATATAAATTATTCAGTCCAAGATTCAAAAAAATCATGGAAAGCATCAATGTAACGATTGACGCGACAGATGTACAAAAATGCAAAGAAGGAAGAAAAGATTCAAAAGAGAATGATAACAAGGAATATTTAAAAGAAGAACAAGTTGAAGAAGAAGCAGAAGAAGAAGAGAAGATAGAAGCAGAACAAGAGGAATATGAGCAACAGATACCTCCTAAGAAACCTAGCTGACGAGTACAAAAAAATCATCCACCAAAACAAATTATTTGGAATAAAAATGCAAGATTTGAAACCCAAAGAAGAATACTTTCACAAGAACAACACCTAGAATTGTTATCTACAGTTGAACCAAGTAGTTTTGTAGAGGCCAACAAATATGAACATTGGATCAAGGCCATGGATGAAGAATTAGATCAAATAGAGAAGAATGACACATGTAAACTGGTTCCAATACCAAAGAACAAGACCATGATTGGTACAAAGTGGGTTTTCTGAAACAAATTGAATGAATATGGACAGGTAACCAGAAATAAAACAAGGTTAGTGTACAAAGGATACACTCATATTGAAGGTATATATTTTGAAGAAACCTTTTCCCCAATTGTGAGGATGGAAGCAATCAAATTGATCTTAGCCTATGCATGTTCAAAAATAATCAAGGTGTATCAGATGCATGTAAAATCATCCTTTCTAAATGGGGAATTAGAAGAATAAGTCTACATCGAACAACCTGAAGGGTTTCTACTATCAAAAAATAAAGATTATGTTTTTAGGTTGAAGAAAGCATTGTATGGACTCAAACAGGCTCCTAGAGCACGGTATTCAATATTGGACAGGTATCTACAACACAAGGATCCAGGAAGGGCAGTACAAACAACAATATCTACATAAAAGTGGATCAAGGCAATATATTTATAATTTAAGTGTATGTAGATGAAATTATCTTTAGAATTGATGATGACAGGATGAGTCAAAAGTTTTCCAGAGATATGCAAAATGAGTTCGAAATGTCTTTGCTCGGTGAGTTGACTTTATTTTTTGGATTACATATATATTGATGTGATAAAGGTATTTTCATATCTCATACCAAGTACATCATAGAAATGTTAAATAAGTTTGGAATGAAATATTTAAAACCTATGAGTACTCCTATGCTAACCAATTACAAGTTAAGAAAGGATTATGAATAGAAGGATGTAGATCATAGACTCTACAGATCAATGATTAGAATATTACTCTATGTGACAACATAGAGACTGGATGTGATGCAAGAAGTTGGAAAAGTTGTGATATTTCATGAAACACCGAAAGAAGCACATGTTATGGCAGTAAAGAGAATATTCAAATATCTCAATGCAACAAAAGAGTTTGTCTTATGGGATCCAAAAGTGAATGATCTATCGTTGGTTGCCTTCATAGATTCATACTGGGTAGGTAACATTGATGATAGAAGAAGTACAAGTGGAGTAGCATTCTACTTGGGTGATTGTCTGGTATCATGGATAAGTAAGAAAAAATCATCAATATATGTGTCCACAACAGAAGCAAAATATATTGTAGCAATAACATGTTGCACTCAAGTTTTATAGATGAAGAAAACCTTGTAGAATATACAAGTGAGGTATTGTGATCCCATTTCAATACTTTGTGATAGCACAAGTGTTATCAGTATCTCCAAGAATCCATTGATGCATTCCAGGATGAAACACATTTTGATCAAGTATCAATTTCTACAAGAACAAGCTACAAAGAATAACATCAAGCTAGAGTACATTGGGACATATGAGAAGATTGTAGATATCTTCACCAAACCTCTTATGAGGGAGAATTTTGAGTATCTTCGATAGAAACTTGGAGTAGTTTCTTCCCCATGGTGATTCACACAACATCATGCACATTAATATAGGGGGAGAGCAACAAAATACATAAAGAATCCAAGTAAAGAACCTTTTTAATGATTTTCATATACATCAAAGTTTTACACAAGGAAGAACCATGAAGATAAAGAATAGGCTTATAGATAGAGGGAGAATCCCCAAGGAAAATTACCTTTTTTCCATTGATGTCAAAGGGGGATAGAAAGAAGAGATGCATGGAAATGGAGAGAATGCATAGCTGCATGGAGAGAGGGGGAGATATGATCACAGGGGGTGCATGAGAAGGAGCATGAGTGTTACCATGGCATCAATGTTGTCGTCAATTCCAAAGGGGGAGATTGTTGAAATATTGGTTCTCATTGATGTCAACCCTTGAAGAAGTCTACTAACCCCAAAGGTATGGTTATGGAACCTGTAGTTTATCAAGAAAAAAGGTCATGAAGGATGGTGTAAATGTAGGTAACTCACTCATGGATGGATATTCCTTGTCATTTCATTTCCGGTGATAGGTGGTACGCCACATAGTTCCTCACGGTAGAGGAGTTATGGCCTTCTGAAGTTAGAATCCCTGAAGAATGATCAAGAAGCCCCTAGTTGGTTACAAGCCTTTAATGAAAGGGTAAAGTGGTTGTAACAAGAAATTCAAGAAGGCCCTAATATTAAGGAAAGATGTTACCCAAAAAAAGTATAAATACACCTCAAGGAGTCATTCAAAAATACATTCACTCACTTATTCTATTGAACATCTTCTAGTGAACTACTGATCTTTTTGGAAAGTTTGTGATGATGAAATATGAGGTAGCGAAAAGTGATAAGTGTGGGAGTTTCATGGTTGAATAGGAGAGAAATTATTTCTAAGGAAACCCTACTTTAGTTGACCCCTGAGGGTCAGACTACTAGTGTCCCGCGAGGCACCCCCGCAGGTTGCACAGTGCCTATCACATGAGGCCCCGCGTGACATTATGTCTTAGTCCCGTGAGGACAAGACAAATTTGGGGGAAATTATTGTACCAGGTCCCTGAGGTTGGAGGAAATCTCTCAGGTCATCACTAATGTGTATCAGGTCAGCTACAGAGGTATATGTATGATTATGTGCTTGTTTTGTAGATGCATGGTGTGAGGCATATTATTGGTACATGTATGAGGTGCATGTCTTGGTGATGTAGGTACATGTTGGTACTCCTTAGTGATGTTATGGTACATTGATTAGTAACACATATTGGCTATATTGTTATCTTGATATTGTGTCTATTGTGTTTATGCTTGAGGCAATTCATTGATGATATCTTATGATATGGTACATGGTTGATGCATGGTTGATGTACTTGGTAGAGTACATGGTTGATACATGGTATGGTACATGCTTGGTACATGGCATGGTACATGTGTTTATGTACATGGTTGATAATTCTACATGGTTTGGAATATGCTTGAGATATATGGTTAGATGCATATCATTGATGTTATGGTACATGATTGAGACACATATCTTGTGATGGTATGTTGGTGATCTTGGTATATGCTTGGTAGAGGCATATGTTGGTGATGTTGGTACATGCTTGGTAGAGTCATATGTTGGTGATGTTGGCACATGCTTGTTAGAGGTACTTTTTGATGATGTTGGTGCATGCTTGGTAGACGAATATGTTGGTGATGCTTGAGCATCTGGTTGAGAGGTGTTGTTGGTGACCGTGGATATGGTCTTGTTGATGTTGAGTATTGGTGACAGGGACATGTTGATGTGACAGGTTGACAGTGATAGGTTGATGTAAAAAGTTGGATACAATGACACGTTGATGTGATAGGGTGACAATGGCAAGTTGGTTATAGTGACAGGTTGATAGGTTATAGGTTGATGTGATGGTGACAGTGACAGTGACAATGGAAGTGATAGTGGGAGTGACAATGGAAGTGATAGTGGTAGTGATTGTGGTAGTGACAGTTTTTTCTACACTTATGTTTCTGGGAGGAAGGATGGGGCAAGGAAATGGGGTTGTAGCCTCCTTCTGGTTGGTGTCGGAGAACATAGGGAGTTGGAGCTTCCTTCAGGTTGGAGCATGAGAATCAAGGGGTTGTAGCCTTCTTATGGTTGGAGCCAGAGAATTTAGGGAGTTGTAGCTAAGTTCAGGTTGGATCCTGTAAATAGGGGATCGTAGCTGTATTATTGGGAATTTGGTGCTTCCAATGAATGTATTATTTTGATATATAAGAAAAACATTCCATGGTTTTATCCCCTTTAGGTTTCCACATAAATTATGTTGTGTTGTGTTTTTGTGGATGTTTACTATGCTCTGTTGATTTATACTTCTCATGATATATTGATGATATATTGTTGATGGTGTTGATGATTAGATATTGTGGTTAAAAAGTGATAATAAAGTGCTCATATTGATTCACCCCCCCCCACCCCCCTCTCTCAGTTTTTCAACATTGTTGTGCTAGAAGAAATTATAGAAGAAGAAAATGTTGTTCAAAACAATGAGCCTTTTGATCAAGAAACAATCAATGATCAAGATGAAGTCTTGGAATCAATACAAATGGAAGAAAGTAACTTCATGGAATTGAGTTTTGGTTTAAAGGAGTTTATTATTACCATTGGTTGAAATCTCTTAGTTTGTTTTGATGTGTGAAGTAACTTCATGACATTGATCTTTGGTTTAAAGGATTTGTTGAAATATTTTTGTTTAATGCTTGGGTTCATTTAAAGTGCATAATTTGTGTTAATGGTTTTAGCATAAGTTTTGATTGGTTAGTTGGTACCCCTACATTTTGGTTGGAAAGTTAAGGTATTCGTGAAATTGGTATGAGTTGTCTCATTAGTTTGAAGTGAGTACCTTCCGATTTGTGTTAGGATTTATTGCACCATTTTATGTTAGAGTTACATAATATATAAATTTCATTAAGATATTAAGATATTGGATTGTATAATAAATGGGATGTGGGTGGGTATAATTAGAATCTAGGCATTTATTTACCACATGCCAAATTAATACTAATATAATTTGATAGGGTGACTCATTTTCTTTGTGAAGGCCAAAGTAATAGGGAGAAATCATAGTGGCCACTAAGGAGAGTCTTATCATATACATCACAATGTAATATTGGATGGGACTCTTAGAATAGTGAGAGAACCCTATCAGGGAGTCGTGAGACTAAACTAAACAAATAAATATTGAGGCTTGAGCTCTGGCCAACCCTCTAGATTGGGTGAACAAGTTTAATGAGATATAGTTAGTAGATGACTGGTTAGGATCTCTACCGAATGCTATGTTGGTGGACTAGCCAGCCCTGGGAGAGTTCTTCCCCACTACACAAATACCTACTTTGACTTATAGCAACTGGAGTTATTTATGGATTCAAAATGGTAAGTTATTTTGAATATTAAACCTCCTACACCTAATATTGAACAAGCCTAGGCCTTCAATATAGGGGCTTCCATTTTGTTAAGAAAATGAAATAAGAAGATAGAGACCTTCAACTGGTTTAGAGTTTGTGCATTGGAGTTAGTAATTGAGTTGGTCCCTTCATTTGTAGGGAGTGCACAAGAACAAGGCACAAGTGAAGAGTTGTGGAGTTGAATCAAGGGTGAGTCAATAAGATTGGTCAAAGCTTGCTGGCCCCTTCATTTTTACAATATTTGCAGTGTGGCCGAGTGACAACAAAACAACACTTGAAAAACCACTATTGTACCACATGAAACCAAAGAAAGAGAAAATTAAAATGTGCAAGAGATTAAGAAGATCAAAGGAATCCCCTATTTTATCGGTTAGTTCAACTAGTATTTCTTTAAATGTAATGAAATGCATTTATGTATTCAAATAATTTAGTTAATTTAAGGTCTTTGAGGGGGTATCTAATGAATCAATGAATGTTTTTGGAAACTATGTAGATGTGGGAAAGGTGGGATTGACATGTGATATTATGTGCCTTAATAGTGAAACTAAAGACTATGGTGTTGGAGGTGGAGTTCCAACTAGTTATTTGATGGTGGAATACAAAGGTGAGTTATACAATGTGGTAGTTGGTAAGGACTTGGTTAATGAAGTTAGTAGTGTAGGTTAGATCTCAAAGTTTGAGGTGTTTTGTAGCATGGACGTTAGAGGAAAAGAGGGTATCATTTTGTTTTAGAAGGAAGGCTTGGGGGTTGATAAGGATAATCTTATGAATGAATACACATGGAGATGTAAGGATGTTAATATAGTGTGGTATAGCTTGGAAGGAGGGTCGTCAAATAAGGTAGCGTGAGGAGAGGTTTTCATAGGTTGAAATTTATATTTTTAAGCCCTCCATAGGAAGATGAAACATGAGCAAAAAGGAAGTGAAAGTGATTTTTTGCTCTAGAAAAGATGAAAATCAAAATAAAGGACAATGTCATAATGGTGGTCAGAGAGGATTTGATACTAGAGAAAATTGTAGATTTCCAAGGGCTAACATTAATTGGCCGATTCCATGGTTGATAGTTACTAGAGGGTATGTTACTAAATTGGATGCATCATGTTTGGGTTCCTATAGTTGGAAATGTGCCATAGTTTCATATATCTCGAGGTTGGATAGTATTTGTAATGAATATTGATATGGATGCCAGGAAAATTTTGAAATAATGGTGTATTGAAGGTATTGTTTTCTATCTTTAGTGAATTGGAATCTATTTTCAATCGTGGAAACCTTTACAAGATTCCTAGCTTGGGTCAAACTATCATGGCTCCCTTTGGAGTGTTGGTATAGTAAGTTCTTGAGGATTATCAATGATATATTTAGGAGGACTCTATATATTAAATAGTCCTATGAGTAATTTAGTGAAGATATTGCTAGAATTTGATATGTAAGAGGGTCTTTGGGATTGTATAGAAGTTGTGATCATGGGAAATCATACCCATAAGCAAATCTTGGATTATTTACAAACCCATTTCAAATGCATGAGGTGACATACTTGTGAGCTATGGTCAATGAGTGAATTATTCCACTCACTGAATAGGTATGGAAGAGAAAATAAATCCTTAATGAGTTATGGAATAGAACTCCTCAAACATTAGATTGGAAAAGAAGGAAAATATAGGAGCTATGGAAGAAAATGGCTTAGTCCAAATTGAGTCTTTCTGAAATACTAGATTCAAAGTGAGAGGAGACTCGTCTCCGAGCATTTTCCATTGATCAATGAAAGGAAAGTAGAGGGAAACACAAAGGAGGATTCAAATTATAAAGCTCAACCTAAAGTTTCAACTAGTATGTTATCCATAAATGAACCAAACTCTTCTTTAAATTCAAGGGAAGATTGGTTTGGTTTTAAGGATTGGGGTTCTTGGACTTCTCCCTTTGAGGTAGGTAGACAAATTGTACACGGTGGATTTTTTTTTTTTTTTNGGGGGGGGGGAATGGAGATAGGGGTCAAAGAAAAAATAAATCGAAGAAGAAGGGATATTCTAATGAAAAGAAAAAGGTAGGTCATGTTTGATAAAAGGAGGGCATATTAGAGTTTACGGTAATATTTTCTAGTGAGTATTTTGTGCACAGTTCTAGTAAGGAATAATTTATTCCTATAGTTTAAACGTAGGTATGTTGTTAGATATATAAATTAGGAGATATAATTTTTTGAGGTTAACATTGAAGGTGGCTTAGGGTTATATCCTTTTTAGGATTCTACACATAACCATCCAAGGAGGAAGTCCTTACTCCACCATGCTTAAGAAAAATACTTAAGGGAGATTCAACAAGGGAAACATAGATCATTGAAAGGTATCAATAGAGTGGGACATAACCCCTCTAAGGTTACCCATTGGTCATTCTATCACTTAATATAAGGGGTTTGGTAACCCCTCAAAGAGACTAGCCCTAGCTATATTGATGGAAGTTCAAAATCATGATGTCATGTTGTTACAAAAAACTATAGGAGAAGGGAAGAAGTTAGTGGAGCTTTTAGGTAAACTTATAAAATTATGGTAATTCTTAGTGATATATGAAAACGATTTTTAATGGGGCCCATCACTAGTTGAAAAAGTAAATTCAAATTATTGATTTTTCTTTCATTACAACTAGAATATGTACAAAATTTTAGTTCTAAGAGCTAGGAGTTAGCATAAAAATTATAAATTATTATGTTGTCCCATACAAGGAAAATAAGCCCTTATGAGATGATTTTTTTTCTCATGAGGTTTTAAGGTAAGAAAATTTAACTGTAGGTGGGGATCTAAATTTTTCCTTAAGCAATTTTGAGGTTGGGTGGGGGGAATGAAAGGTAGGATACACTAGCATATTTTTTAAGGAAAAATATAGAATAGGTGGATTTGGTGGATGTGGAGCCCATTAAAAAGATTCCCACTTTCAGTAAAAATAGGCTCAAAGGATAAGGAGTGTCCAAGATATTAGATATATTCCTAGCCTTAGAGAATCTATTAATGGAGACAAAAGTAATGTGTTCTTGGGTGGATGTAGTAGGAGGGTTTGATCATATGCCTATGTTACTTTAGATTGATAAAAGAGACACAAATATTGTTATTCCTTTTAAGTTTAATCTTGATTAGGTAAATGAGGAAGAGTACATAAGACTAGTTAAGGAGGAATGGGTCAGTTTTGATCCTTTAACTAGGGAATCGACAAGTTTTAATTTTCAAGAATATTTAAAGAATGTACAAAAGTCTATGGTGACATGGCCTTCTCAAAAATATAAATATATTGATAAAGACTTAAAAGAGGTGGAAGAGGAATTTTCTAATTTATATTCTCATAATTTTGGGGGAGTCTTATTAGTGGAAGAAAGAGACAGGATGTGATATTTGCAAGTTTCAATACTAAAGTTGCTAGCAAGAAGGGAGGCAAAGTGGATAGTTAAAAAAAAAATCTATTTGGGTGGAAAAGGAGATAAAAAATGATAAATACAATTTGGGAGATGAAGAAAGGTGATGGTAGTAGGGAAAAAAAATAAGAAATAGTTGATTTAGGAGTCTCATACTTCAACTGATTGTGTGCAAACCCTAATAGAGTAAATATTGCAAAGATAGTGAAAATTATCCCCAATTTTCTAAATTGTTTTTGGTTTTTCTCTTCCTTCTCTACCGTATGAGTTATTGACCCAAGGTTCATGTCTTTCGGGTTTCAAAAAAATCCTCTAAAACTATCGGCCCTCCTGGTAAACCAAAAGGCAATGCAACACACAGAATGGGCCGCGCAGTCTCACCCGAGATAACTTTAATGGGTGGTTGTAAGACTCATGCGTTTACAGCCTAGGATTGAGCGCAGAATATGGGATCTGTATCCTGAACCAATTATTATAAATTGTGATTGCAACATATTATTATTCATGACTTATTCCCTCAATATCGTAACAACATTTAAACAAGCAATGGAATAACTCATTCACTCATTAAGCATAACAAATAACTGCCAAAAATATGATAAAAATATGCATGCATTCATCACATTACATAGACGTTATCGTGGTTCACCCCCTCCTAGGATACATCCACAAATATTTGGCTCTTGGCTCTTTTATTATGGTAGTTCTTCATATCTAGCGCCGCGTGCTTACAATTCTCCTCAAATGGATAAGATCTATATGAGGTGAACTAGATCGCACCAGGATCCTCAACCCGTGATCTAATCCTCATATCTTCCTTCTCTCCTCTCTTCTATCTAAACAACTTACAAAATAGTACATACCAACATTACGATTTGCATCGATTCGTACATATCTATGATGTAACAACAATTTGAAAAATGAAAAACACCAACCTATGATACCTACGTATTGGAACCCTCTATAATACTTCAGTATTGATATTTATACATATTTGTCTCTTCATCCATTACAATACATTACCAAAACCCTAACCCTATCGACGTTAGGTCTTCCTCTCATGTGTGCGTGCTACTCCTCCTTCCAACTGTCTCTCTCCTTGTGCATGCTTCCTTGCATGCGTGCATGTTGTGTTTCCTTCCAGTTGTTACTTTCGTTTCTGCATGCTTTCTTTCCCCACGATCATCCTTCTTTCCACTTCGGCCTGCTGACAACAGGCCCCCAACACAGACATGTGGCTCATCCCAAGCCACCTAATCCTGTTGATCTTTCTCGATCTCCTTGGTGATCATATGGAACTTTTCCTTGACCTCTTCTGCTTTTGTCAACGCCTGCGCGGTCTTCTCCTTAATCGTGTCCACTACCTTGACTGAAACTTCATCGTTGATAAATCCTGCACATTCTTCTTGGGTATGTGCTATATATGTCTTAACTACCTCTGCATGTGCTAGTACTTATGCTACCTGCTCCTTTAATGGCTCCATTTGAGCCTGGTGCTCCTATTTCTGGGTTAGTGCAGAGATTAGCTCTGCCTGCAATTCTTAATATCCTTCATCCATTTGACACGTTCTGGGATTGGTATGGTCTTATGCTTCTGCTTGAGCTCTTGGATCACTACATTGATCCTTTCATCTTCCTTGTCCCACCGTTGGACATGTGGATCCTCCTCCAACCTTGTCCAAATCTATGTTTCTTTATCAAACAAGTCAGTTGTTGTGCTAACCTGTTGCTCTATCTCCTGCAGCTACGTTGTTGCTTCCTGCTTCCTTTTCTCCTTCATCGCTGGTGGAGTGGTTGGTGTGATCTGTTCTCGAATATTCTCGATCTCCTTCTGATATTGATCAATTGCATGTGCAATCTGATCAATCGTTTATGTTGCTGTGATTTCCTCACTCTGTGCGTCCTGTGGAATCTTCTCATAAGTTCCTGTCACTTTATGCTCCAATCCATTTCGGCACTCCCTTTCCTCCTCGGTCTCATATTTAGCCTTCTCGTAGCTTATTCTCAATTTTCCTTGTTCCTTTCTCGCTTGATTTAATTTGGTTAATTCTCTGCGTGCGCGAGACTATACCTCGTGGTTGAAGCTTACCTACAACTTGTGTAATGCTCCTGATGGTATCCTTTTCAACACACGTTGGATTTGGCTTAAGTCTTTCAAGGGTGTCTGCCCCACAATTTCTTCCATGCGTAGCATGCTAGGGTTGACATGGAATGTTCTGTGTGGTTGCAATATCCATTGGTCTAAATGTTGATCTTCCTCTTGCATTCCTCCTTCTGTCTGTGATGCATATGGCTCTATGCCCCTGTTGCTTATTGCTATCTGTACTTCCCTGAATTTATGGAGGAACTGCCCCAATTATGCCAACTCTTTTTGTAGTTTGTCTATGTGGTGTGTTGCATGGTTGAAGTCCTCAGCTAGCCAATCCTGGACCATTATGTCGATCATTTCTCCATCGTCCTCCGTAATCGTATATTCTGGCGGTGCTCGTTGTGCCTTTGACTTCTTGCGCGCGCCTCCTTTCTGCATGGTTGGTCTCTTATTTCCCCCTAGTTCCTGTGTGTTAGGATTTGGGGCGGTTGCCTGCGCTCCCTCAGCCTAGTTCTGATGTTCCTTGGTCGGCTGTGTATTCTCCTTCTTCCCCTACTGGGTCCCTATGTTCTTTGGTCCTTCATCTATCTATGTTGGCTTGCCTTGGCCCATTCTTGGTCTCTTGGGCACTTGGATTTCCAGAGGCTGCGTTGCTCCCTGCTCCGCCTCTTCCTCTGTTGTTCTTTCCAACACTTCTCAGTTAATGGATGGGATCCTCCATTCGTCAAGACATTCATTGATGACCATATCGATATCACCCTCTGTGATGCAGTAGCTCATTTGTAGCCACTGTTTAGCCGGATCCTGTCTTGCCTGTATCCACATTGTTTGTCATGTGGCTTGGAAATTGGCGATGTATACATATCGCGTGACAACCTCTAGTGTTATTCTCCACGTTCGGATGATGGCTTCCTGCATGTCACATAGGTATGCTTCAAATATGATCCCATTTTCCCTCTTATGCCTAGCATTTGTCCCTGCTTTCAGCAATAGATACCTTGCTCCATCAGGCTTTGGTATGGTACAAAAAACTACATACCATGGTTCTCGCCATCCCATGAAGGCTATTAAGGTAATCAACCATGAGTAGTGGAACTTTGTGCCTAGATCCTGTGCATCCTTGTAGTCCTATAGGAACAAGTTCAATAAGTATGGCACCCATCTCATTGAGGTGCCTTTTGTGCATTGGGCTGCAACTGCAACAACTCCAGTTGGTACTTCCTCTCTGTGGCATTTTCTCAGCAACTTGTAGGCTAAGATTTTTGGGCCCAGCTGTGTGGCTACATTGTTGATTCATTTGATGACGATGATGCCTCTTGTCCCCCTGGAAGTGACATGCTTCTTCTTCATTTATTCTGCCAACACTTTCTCCTTGGTTTTGTCGTCCAAAAACAATGCGGGATCCATACCCCGAATTGGTAACCCTGTTATTTACGCAATAATCTCAACAGTTATGGGGACGGGTTTGTCTAGCCATATGTCCCCTCCATGTGTGATTTCTAATAGCTTCTTGACGCATGTTGTCATGTTCTGGACTCTGCCAAAGTGTGGTAGGTCCAATAGACCTCAAATTCTCATTTTCTCCAGCCCAGTTGCCCACTGATACGGCTGATCAATCGGTTGTCTGACTGGATTTGTGCCCGTAATCTGTGAAAAGACCCTCTTCGCAAGTTCTGGGAACTTAGTGTTGTCTGCTACATCATGGTCTGAATACTTGAGCTTCCTGACATGGCCCAATAACTCTGGTCCTACCTGTAATCCATCTTGTATGTGTGGTAGAAAAATTTATGTTGCAGGTTTCTTGCAGGGTGATCTTGGTATCTGTATATTATCTTTCTATTGCAGTGGTTGGCTCAAAGTTCCAGCGGCTTTTGGTTGCTCCTTAGTAATCCATTCCGGCCAAGTTGATACATCTTCAGCAGTCTCCCCTGTTGGGTGTTCTAAAATGGTTGTTTGAGACTCATCTGGCACCACTACTACTTCTGGATTCTGCATCGTTCCATTAACTTCCGGGGCTACTTTGGTGCTCTCTGGTTGCACCTCCTTTTGGGTTTCTTCTTCCTGGTTTTGTGGTTCCTGTGCCATTGCGTCCGTATCTACATTTGTGGCCTCTATTGTTGGCTATTGAATATCTTCCAGTATCGGTGTGGGTTGTACTAGTATCATCTCTAGGGATGGGATTTCATCGACATTGACGACCTCCGATGGATGTTGTTCACCTTCTTCGGCCTGTCCTTGTGACCAGGTTTAAACTCTGGTTTGCCTAGTAGTCTGGCTCACTTTTGCTTGATTAGGCAGTGCCATGGTGGTGAATTTCAAATGTTTGTTGGGTTCGAACGGTCTCTGTGGTCTCCATGAGCTCTCTCTATGTTATTTCGCCTCTTTTTCTCTCTGTATGTTCTATCTTCGTGAATAGACTATTGGCTCCCTCTCCCATGTGTTTTATGGCTTTCCCATGAAGTTTATTGAGGATGCTTCCTTGATTATGGGTTTAATTCACCTTGATCATTGGTTCAATGCATCTTTGGCAGTTTCATACTTGCCATTACTCATGTTTTTCCTTCTCCAGTTTCCATGATTAATGTGGCATCCCATCGGTCCTTGTCATCCTTTAATTCCGCCTAGTGATGTCCTATCATCTTGCTTTTGTCGACTTTCCTTTTCTCGATTATTTCCCTTTGTGTATAACCGTTGTCCTTGCGTTTTCCTAATTCATGTTTCTAACTTCGTGTGGCCTTTCTACCTCTGGCACACTGTTCCCTCTTTAGTTTTGTTTCCTTTTTGTTCTCTTTTGATTTTTTTTAATTTTTTTTTTAATTGCACGATGAGTGGTCGATTGTCCTTATATAGCTTCATTCGACTCCCATTGATCATTCCTCTGATTTTTGCAATTGATAAATCTCTTAACTATACAGCTCCTTCGTCTGTGACAGATTTTACTTTGTATGGTCCTAACCAATGCATTCTGATATTTCCCGGGTGCTGAAACGATTTATTGTCATACACCAATACTAGATCTCCTTCCTTGAACATTTTCTTCTTGATGTGTCTATCATGCCAATCTTTGTCTCTTGCTTTCTGAACTTGTTGATGGAATCCTGCTAAGATTTGGTCTTCCTCCATGGTCAATAATTGATTCAGTCTCTCCTGTACTACGCCTCATTCTGTCATTTGTGTGATAGCTGCTACATGCAAGCTGGGTACTAAAAACTATAATGGAACTACTGCTTCTTGGCCATAAACCAATTTAAATGGCGTGTGCCCTGTCAAATTTTTTCATGTAGTCCTGTATGCCCATAATACTGCTAGAACTTTGAGGTCCCAGTTGTCTCTATTGACGTTACAAATATTTGTCAGTGTGTTCTCTAGGATATTTTTGAAGACTTCCACTGTGCCATTTGCTTGTGGATGATATAGTGTGCTCTTCTGGTGGTGGACTTCCAATTCTTCATTCATTGTGTAGATGGTGTTGTTTATGAAGTGTGTGCCTTGGTCGCTCATCAAAACTCTTGGGCACCCAAATCGAGTGATTAATTGTTCAAACAAAAAGTGTGTTTCTGTTTCTACGCTGCAATCTTTTACTGGTGCTACTTCCACCCATCTTGTTAAATATTCCATCGGAGTGATAATGTACCTAGGCCCTGTTCTTTTTTCCGGTGGGTTGATTGGTCCCACAAAGTCTATTGCCCATTTTTCAAATGTTTGTAATGTTACTTGTGGTTGTTAAGGCATATCGTTCCTTCTGTTGGGTTTTCCTGCCCTTTGACTTACATCGCATCTTTGACAATATTCCTTCGAGTCTCTGTGAATCCTTGGCCACCATAGTCTAGCGTGCAATACCTTCTGTGTGGTAGCTTTACTTGCATAATTCCCTCCTGCTATTCCCTCGTGGGCTTCTACTAAAACTCTTGGTATTTTTTGCTCTAACACATATCTTCACAGGATGTTATCTGCGCCCATTTTATATAAATGTCCTGCAATCAGTTGATAGTAGGCAGTGCAGACTACCAGGTTTTTCTTCTGTGCGGTGCTATAGTCTTGCGGCGCAGCGCCTGTACTCACGTATTGAATGATATTTGCAAAGTATTCATCAACAATCTGTATTGAGAATAATTGTGCATCTGGAAAGTTGTCTTCTAAATTCATAGGTTCTTCTCCAGTTGTGACCCTCGATAGGTGGTCAAGTCCTACATTCAATTTCCCTGGTTTAACTATTACTTCAAAATCGAATTCTTGAAATAGCAGTTACTAATGAAAAATTCTCCCCCCCAACACTAGCTTATTGACTAGGTATTTCAGGTTTGAGTGATCTGTGAACATATTAAAGTGTTTCCCCAATAAGTAATGCCTGAACTTCTACAGTGCATAGACGATGGCTAGGCCTTCTCTTTCTGTCGTGTTATAGTTTTGTTCTGAGTCCGATAACTTTCTACTTGCAAATTCTATCGGGTAATCCAAGTCTCCTGGTCTTGTTTGTGTTAAGATATCTCCAAATGCTATGGATGATGCATCTACATGCACATAGAATTTCTTTCCCCGGACTAGAAATACCAGTATCGGCGTGGTAACCATCTTTTCCTTCAAGGTATCCAGACCATGTTGACACTCATCATTCCATTGAAACTTTGTATCCTTCCTTAGCATATTTTCCATCGCTGCAATGATCTGCGCATATCCTTTGATAAGTTTCCTGTAATAACCTATGTATCCCAACGTTGCTCTTAGCTAACAGACTGTTTTCGATGTTGGAAAATTAACAATGACTGCGATCTTTGTCGGATCTACTAATAAACCTTGTTTTCATACTATGTGGCCCAATAGTATCCCAAACAGTGTTCCAAATATGCATTTCTTGATGTTTAGTGATATTTGGCATTGTTTGCATATTTATATTATCATGCGTAATACTTCCACATGGTTTTTCAATAGGCTATAGACTGTCCAATCATACACTTATACTTCAAGAAACTGATGGATGAATTCCTTAAATGATGTGATGACCACTCTAGAGAGTATTTCTAGTGCGTTCTTCAGTCCAAATGGCATGACTGTGTACTAATAAGATCCCCATTCTATAACAAA
>ML787953.1:592764-614916 GCA_009831015.1 Picea engelmannii | reverse complement strand
GATCCTTCTAGAAGCGGAAGCTTCTATTAGGTCTTCTTACATCCGCCTTATTCTATTTTATTGAAAGGTCTTATTAATATTGACCTTTATTACATCCGAATACATTAATCTACCTATGTGCGGGTTAGGACCTTAACAATCGGTGCATAAATGACTTCTGATTCTATGGGTGGGCCTTCCATGTCTTTTTCACCTTCGACTTCTTCAATCTAAATATCGTGCAGATCATCTTCATGTGGTGCTTCTTCTTGTATGTGGTAACAAGACATCAGTTCCTTGACTGTCTGTTTGTTCCGTTGTTGTTCTTATCTGATCAATTCTATTTCTGGTTCCTTGATGAATATTACTCCTTTGACCCATTTAAGGGTTGCATCTATGTTAGGTTTCTCATGCTCGAATGAGAAATTGATTGTGAAATTATATCGCAATGTCGTCCATGTCGTAGTTCCTTTGCGCAATTCCTAGTCTGTATACCAATTCACTAGTATGACCTCTAGATTATGTATGAAGTGATGAGGCCATTCCTCTAGTGGTGTCAATTTCCACAGCGTTCTACACGTCTCCAAGTGTTTCGTTGGTGCTTTGTGTCCTTCATATTTTTGTTGTTTGTTGTTTTTCTGTTCTGCATCGAACCTTATGCGCAGTAACCGCTTACATTGGTACTAGTCTGTGATTGTCTCTTTGTGTGTGCCCCACCATATTTCTGGTGTGGCCTTTAGTGCTAATTCAAGTTCTAACAGTGTATGTTTCTCTAACAATACATCTTTGTATTGTTTCAAGAATGTTTCCAAATAATTTATTCCATGGAAATTGGGTGGTTCTCTGATATTTGTGCCACCACATCTTACTGCGCGGTCTATTCTTGCACATATTTGCGTGGATACTTCGTGTACCCTCTGCTGCCAGTTCTCTAAACCAGTGTTTGAGTCTGTTGTACATGAAGTAATGCTCTGCCAACTAAGTACCTTGTCTACAGTTGGGTTTACGTAATCCTCATTGCGCGCAGTTGTTCTATACAACTGGCCTATTTTCTCTAAGTCTAGGAAAGTAGGTTCTACAAGCCTCTCCCCTTCTGATGGGTCTAATGGTGCGATGACCCTATATTCGTCGGACTCAAATGTCATTTTCCTGGTTTTCAAATTGATTATGGTATGGTTGTCAAATGCCTAATCCAAACCAAGCAACGTTGGGTAAGGTGTTGTGCCATCCACTATTTCAATGACTTCAAAGTCTGCTTTAGTGCGCACTCCATAAAGATCTGTTGTCACTCCTTTCAGTCTACTTATTGGTAAGACTCTATGTTTATTTTCTAGTTTCAATTGAACAAGTGAGTATCCTAATGTTGGTTCTCCCATGCATTTCCATGTCTTCTTTGGTAATACATTCACTTTGGATCCTAGATCTAGTATAATGTATCCCATATTGAAATCCCCAATGTTGGCATTCAGTATAAATTCCCTACTTGTTCTTCTTTTTGTGTGTAGGTGATTAATTGTTTCAGGTTCTAGCTTTTCTTTCGTCTCGCTTCTACACTTTTCTAGGATGTTTTGCAATATTTTCACAGATGATGGATCACTTAACACTTTTACACATGATTTCAAAAAGCCTTTGATTGTACTCACTTGTCCCATAGGTTTCAACTCGTTGGTATGATCCAATGATGGAGGCATCTCGTATTCTGGTGCATCCTTGTCTTGCTGCGCAGTTGAAGTCGACGATGTGTCCTCCTAAAATTCTTGTCTGGCCTCTTTAAAGATCTCCTTTTCCTTTTGTGCATCGAACTGCTTCCTTGGTTCGGTGTTCTTATTCACCCATTGGTTATGCGCTCATTCCTGTCGAACTGTGTCAGTTCCTGTTTTTTCTCCTCCACGAGTGGCTATGTTGATGTTTCATCCTTCATCCCTTGTTTCGGCTGAAATCCACTAAAAATTCTGGTTGTTCTGATTCCTCTTTTCGTGAATCTTTACGAGTAATTTCGGACATTCCTCTGTATCATGGTCCAATTCGTGACAATACATAAAATTCATTGGTGGGAGTGGACATTCCCATGCATAATGTCCTGGTTGTTGCAATTGTGACATGTGACTGGTCCTCTACCTCATATAAAACCTCCTCTAGCTCTTCCTCCTCCTCGGTAGCCTACTCGATCACCTCCCGGCATGTTATACTGAGGTGCCTGATTATATTGCCCGGTATTGTACTGAGGCTGTGCGTTATTGTATGGTTGTTGTGCAGTATTATACTACTGTTGCACATTATTATACTGTTGTTGTGCAGTGTTGTATGGAGTTGGGACTTGATTGAACTATGGTGTTGCTTTCCCAGTCATCATTTCAGCCTATACCCTATATGCATTTGATTTCCTTTCTCACATCAGCTCCATAGTTCTACAATCTTTAACATTGTGACCCACTGACTTGCAAAAGGTGCAATATGAATTCTTTGGGACTGTCTGGTATTTTTGCATCATCGTGCAATGATAAGGGTCGTGACCCGGTTTCTTACAAATTTCACACCATAATCATCCTGTTGGTAATGGATTCGGCATTCCTTTTGCCATATATGCGTGAACGTTGGACATTCATTCTTGCGGTGTCCTTTTGTCCTGCACGTGGTACACAAAATGACTTATCGTTTGTCCTTGTTCTTATTCTGGTTCAGCTGAAACGTGAGATTCTTCAAATCCTCCTTCAGTTCTTCGATAGATGGATCTGTCTGTTGGTACTGGTTTTCTTCCAGTTTCAAGGCTGCTTACAGAGCCTCTGCCTGCATTTGAAATTTTTGTTGTCGTAAAGGGTATTTTAAGTGTGGGAGTAGTGAATTGACAAACATGTGTTGATGTTGCATATCGGTCATGAGATATTTTAAATTTCCCTCAGTCACTTGAATCTTTGGTCAATCTCCCATATAGACTCTCCTGGTTTCTATCTTATTTCAATCATCTTGTTCATGTACTGATCCTCTGAACTCAGCTTCTGGAACTCATTAATCAGTAACTTCTTAATGTCTGCCAGTGTCCTTGTCATCCCAAGGGCAATTCTTGTGTCTAGACTCATGTACTAGTCTAGTGTGTGGTCTCTTAGCGTAATATCTAGTTGCATAAGTTTGGTATCTTCATCCGTGATCTATTTTTCTTCCCAAATGTTTGCACAAATGAACAAATTATTCTCAGGGTCTTCTGCTGCTTCTCCTCAAAATTCTGGTAATCTAATGGTGGGATCGCGTCCTACCATTCTGAATACTGAACTACTACCTCCTCCGTGTGGTGTTGATACTTGACTAGTGTTTCCTGAACTGGCTCCTCCAGTTGCTGTTCCTTGTGTAGATGTACTTCCTGCTGTTGGACTTCCTCCGAAATGCAGTTGTCTAAACGGTGGTGTTCTCCTTGGTGTATTAGTCGCACATGGGTTTATGGGTTCCACAATGACATTAATATGGATAGGATGGTTGCCTTCTCCTCCTGCTCTTGGAGCTCTCGTCTTCCTCTCATATGTTGTGCGCAGGATTTCCTAAATTTGTTTCATAGTCTAGAGATCCTCTACCTCTTCCTCATCACTCGCCAAGCCTTCCCTCGCGGCTATAACTCTCTTCTTGGTATTGACCTTGTATTGGTAGGGTGCTTTGCTACACGTCTTTCCAGTTGTCTCCAAGATCCACTGGATCTGGTCGTCATCCATCATGATTGGGTCCAAGGGTCCCTCCTTCTTACCTATATCCTTGCCTCCTTCCATTTCTCCTCTCTCTGTCAGTGCTTCCCCCCTTCCCCCATGCACGCAGGGAAGTTTAGTTGTTTGATTCCATTGTCATTACACCCTTTTTATATAGAAGTATATTAATAGAAGTATACAATGATCAAATGTACCTTCCTCGAGGTCCACGTAGAAATTCTTTCTCCACTGCGTTGTATGACTTCGCTATGTCAACTGCAAACTTTGTTATAAACCCTGCCACAATACTGTCAAGCCAAAAGTCTACTACGCGGGTCCATTTGTTGTTCACCTGCTGTAACTGCTCAATCTGTACTAGTGTCCACTCTAACTGTCGAATCCAGTTTGTCGCATGGTTTTCCTTCAACCTTAGTATCCACTCCTGCAATAGATGCAAAAAATCACAGAAAAAGACTTCGTGAAAATCAATAAACACGTATTTGTCCAGATATTTTCGAGGTGTTATTCTAGGGTTTCTATTGTCTTTCTGTGCAAACTATAACTCTTTGGTTCTCAACCAAGTTTTGATTTCTACTTTTGTGGGGTTCCACGGTCTCAACATCCCCTTCTTATGGCTCATTTATCTCTCCTTTTCTTTGCTTGTTTCCCGCTCCACCTATCTCATCTACTCAATCCTCCTATGTTCCTTCCAACGGAAATGGAACCATTTGTTGGTTTTTCTCTTCCTTCTCTACCATTTGAGTTATTGACCTAGGGTTCATGTCTTTCGGGTTTTCAACAAAGTCTCTAAAACTATCGGCCCTCCTGGTAAACCAGAAGGCAACGCAACACACTGAATGGGACGTGCAGTCTCACCCGATATAGCTTTAATGGGTGGTTGTAAGACTCATGCGTTTACAACCTAGGATTGAGCATGAGATATGGGATCTATATCCTAAACCAATTATTATAACTTGTGATTGCAACCTACTATTATTCACAACTTATTCCCTCAATATCGCAACAACATTTAAACAAGCAATGTAATAACTCATTCACTCATTAAGCATAAAAAATAACTACCGAAAAGATGATAAAGATATGCATGTATTCATCACATTACACAGATGTTACCGTGGTTCACCCCCTCCTGGGTTATGTCCACAAAGATTTGGCTCTTGTCTCTTTTATTATGGTAGTTATGTGTATCTAGTGTCGCGCGTTTACAATTCTCTTCAGATGGGTAATATCTATATGAGGCGAACTAGATCGCACCAGGCTCCTCAGCCTGCGATTTAATCCTCAAATCTTCCTTCTCTCCTCTCTTCTAGCTCAACAACTTACAAAATATTACATAACAACATTATGATTCGCATCGACTTGTACATATCTTTGATGTAACAACAATCTGAAAAATGCAAAACGCCAACCTATGATACCTATGTATCGGAACCCTCTATAATACCTCAGTATATGTATTTATACATCTTTGGATCTTCATCCATTACAATACATTACCGAAACCCTAGCCCTACCAATGTTATGTCTTCCTCTCATGTGTGTGTGCTTCTCCTCCTTCCAGTTGTCGCTCTCCTTGTGCACACTTCCTTGCATGCACGCGTGTTGTGTTTCCTTCCAGCTTTTACTTCCGTTTCTGCACGCTTTCTTTCCCCACGATCATCCTTCTTTCCACTTCGGCCTACTACCAACAATTGTTTTAATCAGGAAGGAAATCAAATGCTAATGGATTAAGTTTCCAAAGAAGAGTTAAAGGTGGATGGGTTTCCAAGTATGTAATTTTATCTAGTTTTTTATGAATTGTAAGAGGACTACTTAGGTTTATAGAGGAAGTAAAGAGAAAGAGGAAATTTTTAGGATTATTTAATGCTACTTTTTTCCATAAATATCCAAGATGGAAAATATTGAAAATTTTGATAAATTTAGTCCAATTTTAATGTGCAACTACATATACAAAATATTGGCAAATATACTTGCAGTTAGAATCTAAAATATTTTTTAGAAGGGATTTCAAAGGAACAATTTGATTTTCTAGCAAGGAGGGAAATTTATGATGCAATAGGGGAAACTCAACAAGGAATTCATATTATGAAGCAGAAGAATCATCCAATAGAGGTAATGAAGCTAAACTTGTCAAAAGCTTATGATAGGTCTAATTGGTTGTATTCAATATTGATTCTTCTTCATGTTGGTTTCAACCTTCTTGTTGTGAACTAGATAATTGGGTGTTTAAATTTAGTTTATTTTGTTGTTTTAATTAATGGGTTAGATTAAGGGGTTTTCCCTCCTTCTCGGGGTTTAGGGAAAGGATTCCCTCTCTCACCTTTACTATTCCTAATAATAGGAAAATTTATAAGCAAATAAATTATGGAGGCCAAAAGATCAAGAGCAATAGTTGGGGTAAAAATGGGCAAAGATCTATTTTTAATAGATTTCTTATTTATGGATGGTGTCTTATTTTTTCTCAAAGGATCAGTGAGAGAAGCCATAAAATTAAAATAAATTGTGGACATTCATAGTACAAAAAGAATAATGAAGGTAAATATATTGAAATTTTCCATAACTTTTAATGTCTTGCAAGATGAGGAAGATAGACAACTTCTATAAATATTCCCCTTTAGATGTATTATTTGTAATGATGTTTTCAAGTATTAGCAGTTTCCTCTAAAAGAAAATGGGTATGTGAAACAATATTGGGAGTGACTAGTGGAAAATATTAAAGTAAGAAGAAACAATAGGTGTAATAGATGGTTCTCAAGTGGGGGTTGTTTGACCTTGGTCAAATCAATTTTGGAGACCATTCCAATTTTCTAGAGATGACATCTTCATGAGGGGAGAAAACTAGTATAGGTTAGTTAAGGATGGAAAGGAATATGCCATAAATTCACACAAGGATAAATCCAAATTATCTCTGATCAACATTCACTATGATAGAAGAATCATGGGTAGTACGAAGAAGTTTGTCTTCTTGTTTTTGAGAGAAGGAAAGCATCAAGGAGAATGAAACAAGTTGGAGATGGAGGAATCCTTGGAAGGATTTAGTGGTAAGAAACAACAACAACTACAAAAAATTATTGAAGACTACAAGCAAGAGGTTGATCATGAGATTCAGTTGTCGTTGGAGTCACTAATGCCTAACATAGGGCTATATACGTAGTTCATCATTGAATAAGATGAAGTGAATAAGTAGTTGTAGTAGTTTTTAGAGAAAGGATTCATGAAACTCAATACATCACCATGTGGCTCACCCATCATCATGGTGCCAAAGAAGGACACAAGCTAGAAAATGTGCATTGATGATCGTGACCTGAACAAAATAACCATCAAGAATAGATATTATTTTCCAAGGATTGATGACTTGTTGGATCAGTTGCAACAAGAAAAATTATTCACCAATCTAGAACTCAAATTAGGTTACCATTAAGTGAGGATCAAATTGGAAGACATGTGAAAGACAACGTTCAAAACAAGACAAGGTTTGTATGAGTGGTAGTAATTCCTTTCAGTTTATACAATTCACCTGCAACTTTTATGAGAATGATGAATGATGTGCTACACCCTTTAATTGACTCATTTGTAATATTTTATCTATATTACATACTAATATTTATTAATATGTGGGAAGAGCACTTCTCACATGTGACACAAGTCTTAGAGATGTTAAGGAAGAATCAACTTATCACCAATTTGCAGAAATGTGAGTTTGAGAAGACGTCCTTGATATATCTTGGATACATGATTGGTGGAAGAGAGATGAGAATGGATTTGGAGAATATTTTATCCATCATCCAATGGCCTATTCCCACTAGCATGATAGAGGTCAGGATTTTCATGGGAGCATCCCAATACTTGAGAAATTTCATTGTAAACTTCTCCACAATAGTAGTGCCATTACATGCCTTGACTGCTAAAGGAAAGAGATTTCATTTGGGTAATAAAAAACAAGATAATTTGAAGATGTGAAGAAGAATATCAAATGGTGCTCTAGTCTTATCCATGCCAATTTTGCAATGACCTTTTTATACATATATAGATACTAGTGGGTATGCATTAGGAGTAGTGCTCATGCAAGGAGGAAGGTTTGTGTGTTACTATTTAGAACGGTTTCATGGAGTGGTACTTGACTACCTCACATATGAAAAGGATCTATTTTCAATTGTACAAGTGGTGAAGAAGTGGAAGCACTATCTCCTAGGAAAATAAACCATCATACACATGGATAATCATCCCCTTCAGTACCTACAAATCCATAGAAATATATAACAAGTAAGGAATTATAAGTGGTCGGGATTCTTGCAAGAATTTCATCTATTGATCAAGTACAAGAAAGGAGCCAAGAATAAGTTAGAAAACATGCTCTCTTTACCACCACTAAAGAATATTGCAGTAGTTGGAGTGATAATGTAGCTTGATCCTTTTGCTCGTGAACTACTGAGTGAATACTATGAGGGAGATGAATATTTCATAGGAGTATACAAGCAACTGAAGGAGAGGTAGATCATTTCCATGGAATAAAATGAATACCACCTCCAAAATGGGATACTATACAATCTAGAAAATTTGTGCATACCCTAGGACACAATAATTCAGTTGATAAGTAAAGCACACACTTCCATAATTGTTGTCCTTTTTTGTCTAACAAAGATAGTGTAAAATCTATAGTAGTATGTATGATCAGACAAAGTGCAATAGAAAGTGGAAAATTTTGTTAGATTTTGTGTTCTTTATGGCACTAAAAAGACAAGTACCTTGAAACTTAGCTTGTACATGCCATTCTCGGTACTAAGTAGGCCTTGGGAGAACATCTCCATGGACTTTGTTGGAGGTTTTACTATGAATCATAGAGGCCATGAATACTCGTTGTTCTTTGTGGATTGTTTCATAAAAACTTGTGTGCTCAATCCATGCAAGAATATGATCCCTAGATGAGAGGCAATTGAACTATTCTTCAACCATGTTTGGGTACATTTTGGATTTCCAAGATCCATTATATATGATCAAGATAGCAATTTCTTGCGTAGATTTTGGATAATTCTTTGGGAGAGAATGGATACCAAGCTAAGGTATTCCACCACATTTCATCCTTGGACAGATGGATAAACTAAGTTTTTCAATTGAATGTTGGTACAATTGTTGAGAGGATACAATAGAAAACATCCAAAGACATGTGATGAGAAATTATTTTGCATTCAACACTCCTACAATAAAGCACTCCATTATTTCACCAACAAATCTCCTTTTTAGACATATTTTGGTTACTTACCTCCTTCACCATTATATTCAAGTTTCTTTCCATTCGTATCTGTCAGGGGAGTGGATGGTGCTTTGTATCCATCTACTATTGCTTGCCAAACATCGATTCTATGTGAATGCACATATGTTTTCATCTGTCTACTCTAGAATTCATAGTTCTGACCTTCAAAATATGGTACCCCAATCTTAGCATAGTCCATGATCTCCTTCCAGTGGTTATACTACTTTTTCAAGGACCGACTCCGATGCCAATTGTTGGAATACTGAGAGGGGGGTGAAACAGTATGATCACTTTTATTACTTTTAACCACGGTATGTATTGTTTAACTTTAAGAATAGTTCATCAATAGCATTCAAAACATCGTGATAAGTATAAATAAATAGTGAACAATGAACAACCACACAATACACCACAATTTTACATGGAAACTCAATGCAGGAGAAAACCATTGAATTCTTTTCTTATATGTCAAAATAAATACATTCATAGGAAGCACCAACTTTCTTATTTTCCATCTACAACTGGAAGGAGGCTACAACCCCCTATATTTTCAGGATCCAACATGAAGGAAGCTACAAATCCTTTAGTTTTTCGGCACCAATTGGAAGGCGGCTACAACCCCCTTTCCTTACCCTATCCTTCCTCCATGAAATATAAGTGCCACATTCAATGTTATCACCATTGTAACTTTGTCACTGTGAATATGTTCTTGTGAAACTTGTCACTGTAAAACATGTCACATAAAACGTTACCAACAACCTATCACAACCTGTATCAACAAATTGTCACAACCTGTACCAACAACCTGTCACATTAATCTCATCAACCAATCAGATCTGATCACATAGATATCATACCCATTTTCACAAGTGTATAGCTCAAACCATGTACAACCATGTCTCTCAAATTATGTGCCATACATATACAAACATCCATAAGCCAAGTATAGTGAACCCTCACATCAATCATCCATCAAACCCTTATTGTTATGCAACCTCAATCTGTACCAATAACTTTAGCAACACATATTAACCAAAAACCCTCAAAGATGTACCAAAGGATACAGGATATGTCTCAACAATATACCCAATAATGTGTGCCAAATACAAACAACAAGTGCACTAGCAATTTCCTCTATAGATCTACCTCATACAACATGTACCATATGGATAATAGTCTCTCAAGGGAAAATTCTCAATCTCCCATGATCATACCTCGAGAAATCATTAAAAAAAACTTCAAACAATCATATAACATACATTTTACTTGTGTTGAGAACTCGACTATACCTAAACATTGCCACACTTTCCTATAGCCTCTCCTCGGCTTTTGGAACCTAAAAAACCTCTCATCCTTCAAATCTAGTAGTGCCTCACATGACAAATCTATTTGTCTCATGGGTCCTCACATGATATGTTATAGGAAACTCACGGGGACGCCTCACAAGACAATTACTATCTGACCCGTGGGGATGACCCTAATTAGGTTTTTCTCATATTTTCACACTCTCCTCTGCAGTCACGAACTTTGTCGTCGCTCTTCCTTCTCTTCCTTAGATTTTCACTACCTCAAATATGTCAATGAGTACCTGCAATATCCTTTCACAAGATATATATTCAATGTGCTCAATAGGTGCTAATGGGAGTCTCTTGATATTTTATTTATGTTTTTCAAGTGCCTTCCTTTAGGGGCCATATTGTAACTATTTTACCCATCTTCCTTCTTCTAGAGATAACCCACTTTCTTGTTGCAACTACTTTACCCATAATTAGTAAACTCACAATTTCTTGTTGCAACTAATTTATTTTTAATTATTATATTGTTGCAACAACTTTACCCATAATTAACTTCTAGTTGCAACCACTTTGACTAGCAACCTTATTGATGACTTTCTAGGAGCTTCTAGAGTTATTGACTTCTTTTTTGACCTTCTAGGAACTTCTACATGATTCTTTGAGGGTCCTCCAACTTCACAAATCCACATCTCCCTAACCATGAGGAAACATGTGACATACCACATATCACTGTAAATGGAACAACATGTATTATACATCTATGATAGTCTTATCTACAATTACATTGTCCTTCATGTCCATATTCCTTGAACAAATTTGGTTTCCTTAAACACACCTCTAGGGCTATCCAACTTGCTTCAAAGGTTGACATCAATGAAAACAAACCCATTCTATCAGAAATATCCCCCTTTGGAATTGATGGCAACACTTTGATGCAACACCGATGGCATAGCAATACTTATGCTCATGCTTCCCCTATGACCATACAATCTCCCCATGTGACCATATCTCTGGTTACTCTCTCTCCCCCTTTGACATCAATGGCAAAGGGAATCTTCCCTTTGGGGTTGCTCACCTTGTCTGAACTGTCCTTTGGGGATGCTCCCCCTCTTTGACCTATCCTTACAAATGCTCCCCTTTTTTGTACTGTCCTTTTTTTTTTCTCAATGGTGCTTCCTCACGTAAATCCATGACATATATGAAAAGCATTAAAAAATCACTGTGGGGAAGAAACTACTCCAAGTTTCTATTGGATATACTCAAAATCTTCCCTCGGAAGAAGTTTGGTGAAGATATCTATGATCTTCTCTTTTGTCCCAACGTACTCGACCTTGATGTTTTTCTCTGCAACCTCTTTCTGTAGAAAGTGAAACTTGATCAGAATGTGTTTCATCTTGGAGTGAATCATTGTATTCTTTGAAATACTTATGGTGCTGGTGTTATCACAAAATATTAGAATGGGCTCATCATATTCAAACTGTATATCCTTCAAAGTTTGTTTCATCAATAGAACCCGAGTTTGTGTTCCTAAGGTAATTTGCATATGTTCCCATATGTCATGGGAAATCAACAATGCTTCCAAGGAGTGGGCCCTGACAATTTCTTGGTAATCAAAGATATCATATCTTTGATGGTATCTAATGCTTACCAAGTATCCAAGGCTCCCATAGAAACCTATGATAATTAACTATTATCACAAATGCTAGGGGATACCCATACTAAAAGTTCAATATTGAATCTCCTTCAATCCTAACATAATTTTATGTGTTCTACTAAATAGTGGTGGTGGTTTAAGGAAGACCACAAACCAATCTAGTGGTTTATGTATTACCAAAAACTCTAGAACTTGGCTCAAGGTCTCAATGCTTCCCAAAACATTTCCTAAGTTAGCTAGAAGCTTGAAGTTGATGTTTTCTTCCACTGATTGGAAGTTCTCACAAATTTTGTTTTAAAGAGGACCATAAACTATTTTCTAACAAAATAATTAAGTATTGTACTAAGTGGGGGTTTAAGGAAAACCAAAAACCGTTGTCTAGCAAAAATTGTAACTCTTCTACTAAGTGGTGGTTTAAGGAAAAACAAAAACCAATCAGGTGGTTTTGGATGACCACAAACCAAATAATGTTATCTTTCCACTTGTTTGTTATTTCTTGATTGATAGGACTTCGAAACTTGAATCATAATTGTCAAATACCATGCTCATGTTAACTTATAACATTTGCAATTATACCATCAATATAAAATATTCAACTCATTAATCCAAGCATGAAACCATTTACTCATCAGACATATAAATATCATGTCATAGAAAACAATTAGTACACATAGGTGTATCTGTATATAAATGAAATTTTGTAAAATAACAACACCTTCTATGAAAACATATCAATAACCCAACTATAGCGAGTATTGGTCATTGCACAAACCAAAGTTTAAAATAATATCATAATATGATCAGACTAGGGAAAATGGGGCATCACAACAAACCTATGTATGCCTATTGTAATAGTTGTTGAACTCATATTATCCAAAGTATACTTTAGGAGTGTGGTAAAACAAAAATCCCTCTTTGGTATCAAATTGACATTGTTTTTAATTACCATACTAGGGTCAGTTCAATTTGCTAGTTCATTTAATAATCAACCTGAGGTTCTATAATGCTTGCAAGACACCATATGTTGTATAAATAGAATCAGAACCTTGTATTGCATGAATTGAAATTATATGTTCATTACTTATACATTGTATGGAAAAGAAAATTCATCCATTCTAAGAAAATGTATTAAACATAAGATATATATATATATTATAATGCAAGACTGAAATAATGAAAAATTGTTAATATCGAAAACATAAATTAATTCATCCACAATTAAATATCAAACACCTATTGTTTCATGCCTAATTAATGGCTCCTCTTAAATTGGAATCATCATAGACCTATTATTTTGATACCATTTTTTTTTCTCTACTTATTATACTTGCAACCATTAGTGGTTCCTAACTTTGTAGCTAAAATAATATATTTCTACAATAGAAGTATTCTACAGGAAATGAAATAAATAACAATCAAACATAAACAAACTAAACTATAGCATACACAAAAAACATACAAAGTGCATCACCTCAATGTGTCCCCTCAAAGGTTCGGCCTGTGCACTTCCTACAGAAACCCAATGCACACTTAAAAGACAATCATGCACAACAAACATGCTTTGACATGTATATTAAGTGAAGAGAAGTGTTACAATACTAACAACATATGTATCCCCCCTCAAAGATGAGATTTCCATGTTTATATAACATTATCAATGTATATGTGCATTCAAAAATTGATATTACAAGGATCATATATTCCCGGGGGTTTGTTTTAATTACAAACTGAAATTTGGAGCATTGAAATCCATAAGTGATCACAGCCTCCTAAAATGAGATTTACATGATAACAAAACTCAATCAAATTGCTCATCAAAACCCTAAAACACTCATGCATCGTGACTCTATTTACATAGTAGATGATCATATAGATGAATCAGTTGAAGTATGGAATACTCATCGATTCCTATGGATAAGAATAGGACTGAGTTGTTGAAACATCCTAGACTTGAATGCGCATATGCCATCATACGTGAATAATACTTTGTCCCCAATGGTAGTAATTCATAATATTCTCCATAGTTGTCACGAATGTTCAGTATCTTCTTCAACTTGTCATAATTGTGTGAAGCCATTTGATACCCTATGAAATACATGCTATGAGTTGTGTTAGAAAGGTTTATTTAGATATATATATTCTAGGAACATTCTTCATCATGCACTAAAAACACAAGTAATTTCATAACCTTCCCTAAATTAATCATGTAAACAAGAAAGAAATCTAAATCGCAATCCTCCTTACCTTGTGATATGTACACAAAAAAGTAATGATGATGACAAGCATTAGGGTTTAAACTAGGTTCTTGTGATAGACAAATAGATATTTATAGCTGGAAAAAAGATCTCATTTCATTATCTCCCCCCAACCAAAAGTGTTTCATGTTCTCATGCAACCTGCTATTCTTTTTCAAGAACTCTATAGTTTTATTCCACTTGTTGGATACACAAATTTAGATAGGTGTGAGTTGTATATTATTCATTAATATGATACAGATATAAATACATTGATGTGACTTTTGGATTCATATTCCAAGAGGCCTTTTGGAATCTTGATGACGATTCATTTCATATTCCTTCAATGATTAACCCTAATGGATTGCATTTCCAACATTCACCCCCTTAATCTAAAGGGGTGTAAGTGAGTCTAAGAAGAAAGATGAAATATAAAAGTGTGCAGCTGAAATCTAGAAGTGGACAGTTGTAATGTGCTCTCTGAATCCGGTCAATCTGGTTGTTTTTGGATGACCACAAACCAAATGGATAGCATAAGTTTATGTCTTATACTATATAGTGGTGGTGGTTTAAGGAATACCACAAACCAATCTAGTGGTTTACGTATGACCACAAACTTTGGAACTTGGCTCCAGGGCTCAATGGTTCCCAGAACATTTCCTAAGTTATCTAGAAGCTAGAAGTTGATGTTTACTTCTACTAATTTGAAGTGCTCTCAAATGTTGATTTAAAGAGGACCATAAACTATTTTATAGAAAAATATATAAGTATTCTACTAAGTGGAGGTTTAAGGAAAACCACAAATTGTTGTCTAGCAGAAGTTGTAAGTCTTCTACTAAGTGGTGGTTTAAGGAAAAAAAAAAACCAATCAAGTGGTTTTGGATGACCAAAAACCAAATCATGCTATATTTTCACACTTGTTTGTTATTGCTCGATTGATAGGACTTCGAAACTTGAATCCTAACTATCAAATACCATGCTCAGGTTAACTTGTAACATTTACAATTATACTATCAATATAAAATATTCAACTCTTTAATCCAAGCATGAAACCATTTACTCATCAGACAAATAAATATCATGTCATAGAAAAAAAAAATAGTACACATAAGTGTATCTATACATATGTGAAATTTTGTAAAATAAATACACCTTCTATGAAAACATATCAATAACCCAACTATAGCCAATATTGGTCATTTCACAAACCAAAATTTAACATAATATCATAATATGATTAGACTAGGGAAAATGGGGCATCACAACAAACCTATGTATGCATATTGTAATAGTTTTTGAACTCATATTATCCAAAGTATTACTTCTATATTCTATGGAAAATAAAAGTCATATGTTCTAAGGAAATGTATTGAAAGTAAGATATATATATTCTAATGCAAGACTGAAATAATGAAAAGTCGTAAATATTGAAAACATTATTAATTCATCCACAATTAAATATCAAACACCTATTGTTTTATGCCTTATAAATGGCTCCTCTTAAATTGGAATCATCATAGACCTAATTTTGTGACACCATTTCTTTTGCTCTACTTATTATACTTGCAACCATTAGTGGTTCCTAACTTTGTAGCTAAAATAATATATTTCTACAATAGAAATATTCTATAAGAAATTAAATAAATAGCAATCAAACATTAAACAAAATAAACTATAGCATATACAAAAAAACATATAAAGTTTCTCGCCTCAATGGGTCCCCTCAAAGGTTTGGCATGTGCACTTCCTACAGAACCCCCATGCACTCTTAAAAGACAATCATGCACAACAATCATGCTTTGACATGTATATGAAGTGAAGATAAGTGTTACAATACTAACAACATATGTATCCCCCCTCAAAGATGAGATTTCCATGTTTATATAACATCATTAGAGTATATTTGCATTCAAAAATTGATATTACAAGGATCATATATTCTTGGGGGTTTGCTTTAATTACAAATCAAAATTTGGAGCTTTTTGATCCATAAGTGATCGCAGCCTCCTAAAATGATATTCACATGATAAAAAAACTTAGACAAATTGCTTATGAAAACCCCGAAGCACCCATGCATCATGACTCTATTTACATAGTAGAGGATCAGATCGATGAATCAACTGAAGTATGGCATACTCATTGATTCCTCTAGATAATAAAAGGCATGAGTTGTTGAAACGTCCTGGACTTGAATGTGAATATGCCATCATACATGAATAATAATTTGCCCCCATTGGTAGTAAGTCAGAATATTCTCCATTGTTTCCATGAATGTTTAGTATCTTCCTAAACTTTTCATAATTGTGTGAAGCCATTTTATACCCTATGAAATACATGCTACAAGTTGTGTTAGAAATGTTTATTTAGATATATATATTCTAGCAACATTCTTCATGATGCACTAAAAACAAAAGTAATTTCATAACCTTCCCTAAATTAATCATTTAAACAAGAAAGAAATCTAAATTGCAATCCTCCTTACCTTGTGATATGTAGACAAAAAATTAATGATGATGACAAGCATTAGGGATTAAACTGGGTTCTTGTGATTGACAAAGAGATAGTTATAGGTAGAAAAAAGATCTCATTTCATTATCTCCCCCCAACCAAAATTTTTGCATGTCCTCATGCAACCTATTATTCTTGTTCAAGAGAACCAAAGTTAAGATCTACCCAATTGAAGGAAGGATGCCCAAATTCATCTAGACATAAAATCCTATGGCTATTTCTACCTAAGTCCATTGCATGACTTCTTCTCATTCTTCCCATTTTATGGGTGCCCTTTAAAACCTAGTTTGACACCAAGAAAGGGAAAGTGAAATATGAGGCCAAGCCACCTCACATGATGTCTTCTCCTATAGTTTACATAAAAGGATGTTATGTTGATGGATAGGCTACAATATGGATAACCCATAAGATTTTTGTTCCTATGGTAATTTGGGAGTTGTTCCCATATGTCATGGGAAATCAACAATGCTTCCAAGGAGTGGGCCTTGACAATTTATTGGTAATCAAAGATATCCTATTTATGATAGTATCTAATTCTTACAGAGTCTCCAAGGGTCTCGTAGAAACCTATGATAATCAACTACTATCACATATGGTAGGGGATACTCATATTGAAAGTTCAATATTGAATCTCCTTCAATCCTAGAATAAAATTATATAGTTTTCTTCCACTTGTTGGACACAAAAATTTAGATGAGTGTGAGTTGTATATTATCCATTAATATTATACAGATATAAATACATTGATGTGACCTTTGGATTCATATTCCAAGATGTATCTTCAACTCTTGACAATGATTTGTTTCATATTCCTTCAATGATTAACCCTAATGAATTACATTTCCAACATTCACCCCCTTAATATGAAGGGGTGTAAGTGAGTCTAACAAGAGAGATGAAATATAAAAGTGTGCAACTGAAATTTGGAAGTGGACAATTGTAATGTGCTCTCTGAATCTGGTTGTTTTTGGATGACCACAAACCAAATGGCTAGCATAAGTTTATGTCTTATACTAAATAATGATGATGGTTTAAGGAAGACCACAAACCAATCTAGTGGTTTATGTATGACCACAAAATCTGGAACCTGGCTCTAGGGCTCAATGGTTCCCATAACAATTCCTAAGTTAGCTAGAAGCTACAAGTTGATGTTCTCTTCTACTAATTGGAAGTGCTCTCAAATGTTGTTTTAAAGATGACCATAAACTATTTTATAGAAAAAATATTTAAGTCTTCTACTGAGTGGAGTTTAAGGTAAACCAAAAACCATTGTCTAGAAGAATTTTTAAGTCTTCTACTAAGTGGTGATTTAAAGAAAAACAAAAACCAATCAAGTGGTTTTTGATGACCACAAACCAAATCAGGATATATTTTCACACTTGTTTGTTACTGCTTGATTGATAGGACTTCTAAACTTGAATCCTAACTATCAAATATCATGCTCATGTTAACTTATAACATTTACAATTATGCCATCAATATAAAATATTGAACTCATTAATCCAAGCATGAAACCATTTGCTCATCAGACATATAAATATCATGTCATAGAAAATAAAATAGTACACATAAATGTATCTATACATATATGAAATTTTGTAAAATAACAACATCTTATATGAAAACATATCAATAACCCAACTATAGCCAATATTGGTGATTGCACAAACCAAAGTTTAACATAATATCATAATATGATCAGACTAGGGAAAATGGGGCATCACAACAAACCTATGTATGCCTATTGTAATAGTTGTTGAACTCATATTATCCAGAGTATACTTTAGGAGTGTGGTAAAACAAAAATCCCTCTTTGGTATCAAATTGACAATGTTTTTAATTACCATACTAGGGTAAGTTCAATTTACTAGTTCATTTAATCATCAACTCAGGGTTCTATAATGCTTGCAAGACACCATATGTTGTATAAATAGAACCAAAACCTCGTATTGACTAAATGGAAATTATATATTCATTACTTCTAGATTCTATGGAAAAGAAAAGTCATCCATTCTAAGAAAATGTATTGAAAGTAAGATATATCTATTCTAATACAAGATTGAAATAATGAAAACTTGTAAATATTGAAAACATAAATTAATTCATCCACAATTAAATATCAAACACCTATTGTTTCATGCCTTATTAATGTCTCCTCTTAAATTGGAATCATCATAGACCTAATTTTGTGATATCATTTATTTTGCTCTACTTATTATACTTTCAACCATTAGTGACTCCTAACTTTGTAGCTAAAATAATATATTTCTACAATAGAAGTATTCTACGGGAAATGAAATAAATAACAATCAAACATAAAGAAAATAAACTATAGAATATACAAAAAATATACAAAGTGCCTCAAATCAATGGGTCCTCTAAAAGGTTTGGCTTGTGCACTTCCTACCGAATCCACATGCACTATTAAAATACAGTCATGCACAACAAGCATGCTTTGAAATGTATATTAAGTAAAGAGAAGTGTTACAATACTAACAAAATATGCATCCCCCCTCAAAGATGAGATTTCCATGTTTATATAACATGATCAGAGTATATTTGCATTCAAAAATTGATATTACAAGGATCCTATATTCTTGGGGGTTTGTTTTAATTACAAATCAAAATTTGGAGAATTGTGCTCCATAAGTGATCGCAACCTCCTAAAATGAGATTCACATGATAAAAAAACTCAATCAAATTGCTTATCAAAACCCCGAAGCATACATGCATCGTGATGCTATTTACATAGTAGAGGATCATATCGATGAATCGGTTGAAGTATGGCATACTCATTGATTCCTATGAATACGAATAGGCATGAGTTGTTGAAACTTCTTGGACTTGAATGTGCATATGCCATCAAACATGAATAATACTTTGTCCCCAATGGTAGTAAGTCAGAATATTTTCCATAGTTTCCATGAATGTTCACTATCTTCCTCAACTTGTCATAATTGTGTGAATCCATTTGTCATAATTGTGTGAATCCATTTGATACCCTATGAAATACATGCTACAAGTTGTGTTAGGAAGGTTTATTTAGATATATATATTCTAGCAACATTATTCATCATGCACTAAAAACACAAGTAATTTCATAACCTTCCCTAAATTAATCATGTAAACAAGAAAGAAATCTAAATTGAAATCCTTCTTACCTTGTGATATGTACAAAACAAAGTAATGATGATGACAAGCATTAAGATTTAAACTAGGTTCTTGTGATAGACAAAGAGATAGTTATAGGTGGAAAAAAGATTTCATTTCATTATCTCCCCCCAACCAAAAGTGTTGCATGTCCTCATGCAACATGCTATTCTTKTTCAAGAGAACGAAAGTGAAGATATACCCAATTGAAGGAAGGATGCCCAAATTCATCTAGACATAAAATCTCAGGGCTATGTCTACCTAAGTCCAGTTCATGACTTCTTCTCATTCTTCTCATCTGATGGGMGCCCTATAAAACCTAGTTTGACACCAACAAATGGAAAGTGAAATATGAGTCCAAGCCACCTGACATGATGTCTTCTCCTATAGTTTAYATAAAAGGATGCTATGTTGATGGATAGGCTACAATATGGATAACCCATAAGATTTTTGTTCCTAAGGTAATTTGGGAGTTGTTTCCATATGTCATTGGAAATCAACAATGCTTCCAAGGAGTGGGCMCTGACAATTTCTTGGTAATCAAAGATATCATATMTATGATGGTATCTAATGCTTACAGAGTCTTCAAGGGTCCCATAGAAACCTATGATAATCAACTACTATCGCAGATGGTAGGGGATACTCATACTCAAAGTTCAATATTGAATCTCCTTCAATCCTAGCATAAAATTCTATCGTTTTCTTCCACTTGTTGGACACAAAAATTTAGATAAGTGTGAGTTGTATATTATTCATTAATGTGATACAGATATAAATACAACGATGTGACCTTTGGATTCATATTTCAAGAGGTCTCTTGGACTCTTGACGAGAATTCGTTTCATATTCCTTCAACTATTAACCCTAATGGATTACATTTTCAACATTCACCCCCTTAATTTGAAGGTGTGTTAGTGTAAGAAGAGAGATGAAATCTAAAAGTGTGCAGCTGAAATATAGAAGTGGACAATTGTAATGTGCTCTATGAATCTGATGAATCTTGTTATTTTTGGATGACCACAAACTAAATGGATAGCATAAGTTTATGTGTTCTACTAAATAGTGGTGGTGGTTTAAGGAAGACCACAAACCAATCTAGTGGTTTACATATGACCACAAACTATGAAACTTGGATCCAGGGCTCAATGGTTCCCAAAACATTTCCTAATTTATATAGAAGCTAGAAGTTGATGTTTTCTTCTGCTAATTTGAAGTGCTCTCAAATGTTGTTTTAAAGAGGCCATATACTATTTTCTAGCAAAATATTTAAGTCTTCTACTAAGTGGAGGTTTAAGGAAAACCACAAACCTTTGTCTAGAAGAAGTTGTAAGTCTTCTACTAAGTGGTGGTTTAAGGAAAAACAAAAACCAATCAGGTGGTTTTGGATGACCACAAACCAAATCATGCTATCGTTTCACACTTGTGTGTTACTGCTCGATTGATAGCCGAACTTCAAAACTTGAATCCTAACTATCAAATACCATGCTCATGTTAACTTATAACATTTGCAATTATACCATCAATATAAAATATTCAACTCATTAATCCAAGCATGAAACCATTTACTCATCAGACATATAAATATGATGTCATAGAAAAATAAATAGTACAGATAAGTGTATCTATACATATATGAATTTTTGTAAAATAACAACACCTTCTATGAAAACATATCAATAACCCAACTATAGCCAATATTGGTCATTGCACAAACCAAATTTTAACATAATATCATAATATGATCAGACTAGGGAAAATGGGGCATCACAACAAACCTATGTATGCCTATTGTAATAGTTATTGAACTCATATTATCCAGAGTATACTTTAGGAGTGTGGTAAAACAAAAATATCTCTTTGGTATCAGATTGAAAATGTTTTTAATTACCATACTAGGGTAAGTTCAATTTACTAGTTCATTTAATCATTAACTCGGGGTTCTATAATGCTTGCAAGACACCATATGTTGTGTAAATAAAACCAGAACAATGTATTGGATGAATGGAAATTATATGTTCATCACTTCCAAATTCTATGGTAAATAAAAATCATCCATTCTAAGAAAATGTATTGAAAGTAAGATATATCTATTCTAGTGCAAGACTGAAATAATGAAAACTTGTAAATATTGAAAACATAAATTAATTCATCCACAATTAAATATCAAACACCTATTGTTTCATTCCATATTAATGGCTCCTCTTAAATTGGAATCATCATAGAACTAATTTTGTGATATCATTTATTTTTCTATACTTATTATACTTGCAACTATTAGTGGTTCCTAACTTTGTAGCTAAAATAATATATTTCTACAATAGAAGTATTCTACAGGAAATTAAATAAATAACAATCAAACATAAACAAACTAAACTATAGCATATACAAAAAA
>ML787953.1:568655-585433 GCA_009831015.1 Picea engelmannii | reverse complement strand
AAGGATAGTTCTTCTTGTTATGTACTCATTGTCCATCAGTCTGTAATATGCCCTTTAGACATTCACCAAATAGCCCAAAACTACGAATTAAGCAGCTTGAAATCCACAAGTACAAGTCTACCTCTAGTCATTACTCAGATCTATCTCTGGCATCATTATCCATATTTAAATGCTTTTTGGATGGTCCTCATTGCACTAGATGTTTCTCTGCATATGGGAAACAATTGGGAAAAAAAGAAAAAGTTTCCAAAGACTGTTATTGAACAGTACTACTTCCACTCGAACATGTCTATATCAGTAAACCTTTGACCCTTTTCTCTTGGCTTTCTCATTAAATATATAACATTGGGCACCACTGTCATGAGGATGTGAACCAGAACCATACGACCATGAAAAATTTGTTTCTCGTGCCTTCTCAGACGCTCATCTACACCAGTTACAAAAACATCCTTTGGATTCATTACTACAGGAAATAAAATTATCATTTCGGTACCATTTGCACATTAAGGTATTGCTGCTAATAACCCAAAAAAAATCTTTGACAATTTTTGGGCATTTCTTTCTTGTGCACATTTACCTTATACTCACAAATGTTTTTCAATGGTGAACTCTATCCTGAGGAATATCGGCATCTGTGAGTACTTTGACATTTTTCTGGGCACTTGGACACAACTATGGATGTGATTCTTTCTCGTAGGAACTCTTGTGTTCCATTTGCATCATTTTTTATCATGACCAACATCTTCACCTTTAGATGTTACGATGAAGTTCGTGTCAACGCTAGTAAGTATCTTTAGCAATCCAAAACCATGGGCTGACACACTCCCAACTCCCCAAAATTGTTCGTGTCCTCACATATCATCGATACCAACCCTGCTCCATCGTATCTCCAACACACCAGTTGTAATAACTCCCATGAAGGGAGCAATAAACCACAAATCGAATATCTGGAATTATAAATTTTCCAATGAGCAGTTACTATGCAATGAGCTAACAAGGGTGAGGGAGCCCATGATAATGCGTTTAGAAACCCGTCCAACTATCTTCTGTATCTTCTCATCAATGATATTATCTCTTCCTTTTCCACCTGCGCGCAAACACTCAGAATCTCAACTTCTCCCCTTTTTTTTCTTTGACAGAGGGCATTTTCATTTGACAGCTGGAACGTTTAACCCATCGACGTTTGATGCATAAGACTGTAACCCCAACTTCGGGCCTTCGGGCTTCGGGGGAAAGGAGGAGTGGCTTATTATAATTCCTCCAGTGGTCAAAATCCCAAATAGGAACGTGGCACTTGGGTGCTCGGCTTTGATCCTCTCGTGGATTCTCTTCTTGTAATCTTGTGTGAGTTGTCTTGTGACTTGGCATGTGTGTGGCTTTCGGTAGCTAGTTTAGAGATTGGACGTGAAGGCTAGTTGAACCAATAAATTCTATAAAAGATAATTGGTGCAAAGGTTTGGCTAAATCAACAATTTTCTCTTTTTTACCAAAATTTAAAATAAAATAAAATATTAATTTTAAATTATATAAAATAATTTTAAAATAATATAAAAAATAAAAATAAAAAAACTTTGTAGTTTGGTTTTTTTTGTAATTTGATACTTTAGACTTATTTTGAAAATCAAAGAATTGCGAACTAAGACCAATAGGATACCTTGGGAAACTTTAAAGCTTTGATATTTTGTTGGTAGAGAAGTTCGGCAAAAATGGCAATAGGTTTAGAGTTTTTACTGCAGCGGAAAGGTTTGCGCTGAATGGCACAAGGACTTAACGGTTACACAAGCTTACGTTGGGCGACAAGGTTCTAAAACTTACTGGTGCAACTGACTTAAATTTTTGCGAAAGACACTAAGTTTAGAAATTTTCAATATTTGTTCCAACAAGGACCATAAACTATTTTCTAGCAAAATATTTAAGTCTTGTACTAAGTGGAGGTTTAAGGAAAATCACAAACCATTGTATAGTATAAGTTTTAATTCTTCTACTAAGTGGTGGTTTAAGGAAAAACAAAAACCAATCAGGTGGTTTTGGATGACCACAAACCAAATCATGCCATCTTTTCACACTTGTTTGTTACTTCTTGATTGATAGGACTTCAAAACTTGAATCCTAACTGTCAATTGATGATGGTATCCCCCCCTGTTAGGGACAAGGTGAGAAAATGAAAATATTTCCACTGCAAGATGTGACATCACTCGAGAATGAATTCTTCGCTATGAATGATATATATTTTTTACTATTGATGACCATCGCCAAGAAGTGATCCACCCATAGTGGTTCTTTACTCTTACATTTTTCTTTCAGTTGGAACATCTATCTGAAGGATGATTATGCTTTCCACAATGCTCATAAGGATGAAGATCGAAACATTGATCTTCCATGTGGCCAATTCGATGATAATCTTGGCATTATGGGATGTGTTCTTGAACTAGAGAAAGTGAATATGAACTCTCTTGAATGAATCCATCACTTTTGAACTGGATTGGTTTGAAATAATTTGGAATGTGATAGGTCACTTCTATTTTGTTTCCAAAACCTGTTATACGCTTATTATTTATGATTTCTTCCCAAGGTCTGATTATGGGCTTCGAAAGTGAAAGATTAACTTGTTTATCATCAACTTTATCTTCATTTGAATCTCCTTCTAAAGTTTGTTCATGTGTTGGTTGTTGATAGGAATCATTCCCAAATTCAGAAAGAGAATTGTTATGAACAAGGACTAGTTCATAGTGATGATTCTTTTGATGTATTTCTTCTTGTTGGAGTTGTGATTTAAGCTGGAGAAATTTGGTTTTTTCCTGTGAATATTGTAAACATGTTAGGACATCAATGAGAGTTGGTATGTCAGTTGTGACTGTATTTTCCACATAAGAGAGTATTAGAGTGTTCAATAACTCTAATAATTCTTCAACATGAGCCATTTAGACATTGACTTAGACCTCAATGGTTTCTTGCAAATCTACCCTTTAACAATCAGAATCTATTATGCAAACTTGGCAATGAAGAGAGTCGGATTCTACTGAAAATCCACTCTTTTAAAGTGTAATTCAACTTGATTTTAAAAAACACAAGTAAAGTTACAAAAATACTATTTGCAATTTATTGTTGTTCTTTTGAATGTGTTGTTGATGCTTTTGATTCTACTTCACCATAGATCGCTTCTTCTAAGTGTGATTCTAATCCAGATTTGATGGCATATAGTTCTGCTTATTTCTCAACCAAAGTGGATTTCTATGCCTTCACTTGTTGGACTTCATGAATGATATACATGATCATAACCGATTGTATATTTGAATAATGGAAAACCATTTGATAACCAAAAATATATAATTGAGTTAAAGTTAGCCATTGCAACTTAGTTTAACTATTTCTTTCAAAATGCTCCACCAATTTCTAAAGATCTCATGGTGGAAAATAATCTGATCGATTCAATGGTGTATACATATTATGTAATATTCAACCTATTATAGCACAATTTTTAGGTTGGGAAAATCCCAACCCAACCAAAAAGAAAGTTCTACTTTTTGGGAATCCTACACCCAGTGTCACCTCAATGTAGGTCCTGCACTTCAAGGGGGACTAGGTCACTCTAGGGAGGCAATCTCGGTGACCCTAGGGGGATTGAGATGGAAATGGAGGGAAATGGAAGCGAATCCCCTAGAGGTCAATTCTAAGTGGAATAAAAGGTAGGGAGAGATGCCTTACAAGTCAAGTAATTGTTTCCCCACAAGTATAGTACTTCTATGGATGATTGTACCTGCCTGAGACACAAGAAACTACACTTTTCAATGATATATGTTAGTTGGATCAACAAGTTAATCTTGTTGTCCCTAATTTGCAGCAGCATATAACAATTTATATCAGCAAATAAAACATCCAAATCAACATACAAAGGTCTAAACTAGTTAAGTAAATCAACATCAAGATTAGCAAATGAATGTAGGCTAAAAAGTGGCACTTGAGAAGCAAGAGAAGATAGTTGTTGTAAATATGTATTTTCTGCAGAAAATTGCAGCCTTATGTTTGTAGCATTCAATGTAATTCAGAATCAAAATCAACCACACAAAAGTTCCAAGAACTATCCCAAAGATGTGCCCTAGTTAGTAGAGTAAGTGAGGGAAATTATAAAGCTAGTCTAGGGTTAGTTTAGGAGTTATGAGATTGTTAGTAGCTAGGGTTATGCAGCCCTAATGGATGTAGGTTAAATTTTATAACATAAATTAGAGTATTGGGAGACAGGGGGCGCCCTAGTGAGGGAAGACTCCTCTCAATGAGGCAAATCAACTTCAAGCAATAAAACTTTCAAAAGGTCAAAAATTATGTTTCTCGAGGCAATGATTTTATATCTCCAATGCAAAAAAGTATGACTAGTTCCTTTACTATTGGGTTAATGGAGTCAAATGAACAAGAGCTATAGAAGCTACCTCCTTGGGGGTGTAATCCCTTTTACTTCCCAAGACAAGTTTCTCTAGCTAGGGTTTAAGCTAAGAGGGTGTATTCCCTTATACGTCTCTTAGAAAACCCGTGTATAATCAATGAGATGAAGAAATAAAATGATGAATACTATGGTGGGGGTGTATTCCCTTATACTTCCCACCTATCTTCTAGCACGACAATACTTGAATTGAAAAAGTGATAGCATAATAGTAAAAGACTATACCAAGATCAAGAGAAATGCCATGATAATCCACCACAAGAGCTAGAAAGCATCATCCAAAGCTAGCGCTAGACCTCCTCCATCAACCATTGATAAACATATCCATAAACAAGTGCACGAGAGATAAAAGAGCCAAGATAGCCGAAAATTTCAGACCGATTCCTCTCACAAGAGGGAGAGTTATGTTCAAAAGAGATCTTATGATCTCTATTTATACAAAATGTAGTTATCATAGTTTGTCCACAAATTAAGGAGTAAACCACAAGATTAGGGTCAAAAACCCTAATCTTCCCCCCTTAACAAAGTAATATTAAAAATTTCACTTAAAATTTCACTTTTTGCACAAATAAAACCCTAATTTAGGAGGACGTCACCCCTTTAGAGGACGTTTTGTCATTTTGAGGAAGTCGTTGGTGTTGGAGAAGCATGGATAGGCCTCCAAAGGCCACATGTCAAGAATCTAATAACTCTCATCATGGTAAAGACCCTTATCCTCCTCAAACATCCATGTGTCAAAAGAGTGGCACCTCACCACCATGCCCTAGCCCCAAAATCATGATGTCAAGCTCAAAAGTAGAACATTTTTCCCCTCTTGGGAAAATCGTTTGGAAAGTAAGGGATAGGCTAGGCTGTCCAAGTCATAATCAAGGTCTTTCAAGTCTAACCTCTCTCATCTGGCATGTGGACCCCTAGCATCCAACCTGTGGGCTTGTATCCCCATGGAAGCCCAAGCTAGGCTTGTTGTCCCAAAACTTTCCACCAACTAGGTCCTGCAAAGACAAATGAGCACACCCTCCAAGGATCTCAAGTCATAACACCGTGATAAGAGAATCCAATCAATAAATAATCCATCTAAGCATGTGCATCAAAGATCACTATATCAAACAATTAACATCTCAAAGACACTATGGGACTTGTCAAGCTTAAATATGGGAGGGTTGACGATGTGTCCTATTGGGTAGATCTTGCCCTAGGTCAAGGAGAGTTTCCAAGAAATCCCTCTCTAATCCATGTAAGGTGGATGAAGTGTTTGGGGTCAAGACTCAATGGGCATAGGTTTCATGATATACAAGGGGTCGTAGTGTCTCATTAAAGGGTGCCTTTCTAGAGGGTGTGTGGTACCTTCGTCCACAATGCACTTTTTCCAAGCCCATCAATTTCCTTTTATATTTATTTCATTATATTTTCTTTCATAATAGCATAAGGAGAGATTGAAGGTCAATAACCTGGTGTGGTGACCAGGTGATGGAAATGTCACCCACAAACACCTAATGGAAATGCGAATGTTGGCTCGTGATGATATCCCCTTTCTCTCATCCATGAAACTGAGAGACATTTCCCTAGTTTGGTGACCAGATGATGACAATGTCATACCACTAGATATCCATGGACATGATAGGTTAGCTCGTGATGAGACTTCCTATCCTTCAAATAACCTTTCAATCATTTCTTTATTATATTGTTGGTCCCCTTTATTCAAAGATAAGTGTTCCATTGCTTTCTTGAGTGATCCTTGGGTGAAGCATATGGAAGGTTTATATAAGGATTTTATCTTTTACCCAACACCAACCCCTCCAGGATTTTATCCCCTTCTTTCCATAGAATGAGGGACAACCCCTTCTTGGGTCAATATACCCTAAAATCCCAATAGATAAGGAAATGGAAGGGAATAATGATGGAAAGTGGTAAGTATGGTTGGGAATGGTACGATGGCTCATTAAGGGATTTCCCAGTAGAAAACCCATCCCCAAGGGAAACCACTTACTAGGGACCAATGTCAACCACCAAGGTGAAGCAGGGCAAAAGGCATAATGTCCAAGCACATATCATGAAATATAGAGCAATCTAAGATACAACATAATCAAATGGATTAAATATTGAAATGATGATCACCATAATATTGACTTGTACCTCATGGAGTAAGGGCCACTGCCTTCTGGAAGCCAGCTGGTGGGGTGGTTGTCGTCTGCAAACCTGTGACCATATGTGGTGGTGAGTGAGTTTTCCATCTGTGCAAAATGGTATTTTTTGTCATGTAGTCACTCGACACTCCATATATGCAACCTGAGGGCCTCAATACATGATCTCCTTAGTTATCCACAAAATAGGGATAACATTTGGCTCCTACTTGGGGACATGTGCTCATTGTAGAGTGCATGAGAGCTGCGACATATCTTGGTATACTTGTGCCTACAAGGAAACATCAAACTTCCAATTGCAGGATGGCCTACTCATCCTTGTTCTCATATGATCATAATCAAAACCCACTAAACTAGAAAAAGAAAATTTTGACATTTTTTTTTAATTTCTAAACTAAGCATGAAATCAATATGCAAGTAGAGAAAAATGAGAATTAAATGCATCTAAACTAATATTAGAAATCAATATGTAGATGTATGGAATCAAAATGACTTACCTACTTACCTAGGGCCTTGGGGCCCTGAAGATCACGTGATGGATGATGTCAGGTGAAGTCATACAACCAGTGCAACCATTTGACCATCTCATCGAAGTATCTCCCCATGTGCTTAATCATATAATACAACAAATATAAGTCAAGGAAATAATAACCATGAGTATAAACACACATATAATCGATCATGAAATAAAAATCATGAATATAGGTGGGAGGGAGGAAATCTTGCTAGAAAGAGAAACCATCAGCCTGATCATTCTGCCTAAAGTGTAGCCACAAGACTGATCAATCCATATATGAAGGGGACTACTATATGTATATGGAGGCTCATATTCATCCATGCACAAAGAATCACTACTTGTCGAGGAATGAGAAGAAATGAGAGATCGGAAGAATATTGCATAGTCTCTTAGAGAAGAGGGTAAGAGGTAAGGAACAATCTTAGGTGTAGAAAAACACCACCTCTTCCCATGTGAATCTCCATGTAAATATCCAAGATTAAAATACTTCAACTTTGAAGAATGAACCTCTGACTTCTCTGAGGTGGCCACGTCCTGGTATTCCTCAAAATCTGAGCACAACGGTTGGAAGTCCTCCAAAAAAAATATGCATCCTCAAAAGGGTATGTACCAAGCCTGGATGATTGAATATCACTTTGAGTATGTTGTAACAAGTCATCCTCGAAGGGGAGGAACAAATATATAACCATATCATCACCAAACTTCCAAAAATTTGAATCATATACATATGAGGACCACTCCTCTGATGATGACACCCCCTCTTCCTAAGAGTTACCCTCAATTTCATAGATGGGGTCTCTATGAAATTTGAGACAACTAAGATCTCATCTGTGTCTGTCAGTCTGTATGAAAGTGTTTATAGGATCATCAACCATATCGAAGTGTACTTTCATAAGACCATTAGTATGACTGAAATTGACCATATTTTCATCTTTGTGTGCGGGATGAGAAAAGGCATGGATTTCTTCAACTGGACCTTCAAACTATTCATCATCAAGATTGATCGCTTCTTCAACATTAGGAGGTAAACAAGGTTGGACAACCTATCCTTCATCAAGTGGGATCAATGATAGTGGTGCCTCAATATGTTGTGTTTTATCATAATTATGCTTTCTTTTTATAGACAAGCCCCTCCATTGCCTCTTCATCACAAGAGGCTTGATTATGAGTGCATAGTTATTTGCTTTACTTTCTTCAATGGAATCTGCCAAATCTAAGGTTTCCTTTGATACTTCTTCACTTTTAAGGTCATGGAATAAAGCATCATCAAGGTATTAGAAAGGGTCACAAATCATCATGTTCTCTTCTTGATGTGTAGGAGGAGCATAGGTCTAGATGTCCTCATCAAGTGGAAGAGCAGATACTTCATATTCATCATATGTCTCATGTGGATCTTCTTCATCAGGACCTTCTTCAAGATTTTATTCATCTATTGTCTTGTCATCGATCCAAAAACCTTTTCGGCAAAGAGTGTTTTTGGGCTCTTGTAAAGAATCTTGCAAAATTTGAGTAGTTGTCGATATTTCCTGAGAAATTATTCAATGAGCTTTGTAGAAGAAGGGATACTCTTTTGATCACATGAGTGTGCAAGACAATCATTTTGACTTGATTCTAGTGAATACATGAAAATTTTCATCAGAAAATCTTCATGTATCACATTTAAATGCGAGGCATACTTCATATATTCACGACATGGGTGACTGCTAGAGATATATCATCGTCAAATTTGGGGAAAATTTCTCTCCATTCTGTTGGACAATGATTTGGATAGCCAAGGAGATTCTGAACATAAAGAGAAGGATACACATTATGGAATGCCCATGGTAAGTATTGCGAGGCCATGGTTCCATTACTTAGGGTAATACCTCAATGGAGTCGCCATATGAGCTCAAGGCTCACCAAACGATGGAAAAGGATAAGGTAAAAGTGGGTTCTATGAAGGTGGAGATGCTAGGTGAGCTTCAAAATGAGCTCATAAAGAAGGGTGGAAAGGGAACATCCCTTGGGTGGAGTCACCAGACAAGCTAAGGGATAGAGGCTTTGGGAGGGAAGCTTGTCAAAGTGTCGTTAGGGCATGAAGAGGATTCAAAATCCTCCCTGACAACGACACCAAAATGTTATAGTGCAAGTTGTAGGTTTGGAAAAGCTCGACCCAACCAAAAAACAAGTGCTACAACTTGGGAATCCTACACCCAATGTCATCTCTATGTAGGTCTTTCACTTCAAGGGTGACTAGATCACTCTAGGGAGGTGATCTCGGTGACCCTAGGTGGATTGAGATGGAGATGGAGGGAAATGGAATTGAAGCCCCTAGAGGTCAATTATAAGTGGAATAAAAGGTAGGGAGAGATGTCTTGCAAGTCAAGTAATTGTTTCCCCATGTGTATAGTACTTATTTGAATGATTGTACCTACCCAAGACACAAGAAAAGACACTTTTCAATGATATATGTTAGTTGGATCAACAAGTTAAGCTTGTTGTCCCTAATTTGTAGCAGTATATAACAGTTTATATCAGCAAATAAAACATCCAAATCAGCATACAAAGGTCTAAACTAGTTAAGTAAATCAGCATCAAGATCAACCATACCTTGTATACTGTGAAATCTTCAATCCTGAGGCCAACTACAAAAATCAAAGAAACACACTCCTAAGAAAAATAAAATCAATCAACCAAGCAATAGTATATTCAATGATCTTTCGAAGATGGGATATCAAGTTGTCGGTGAAGAAATGAGAAGCAGTTATCCCAACCTCCATGTAACATCCCTTCTTAGTGCAAGAAACCCTCACTTTTGCGGAGTCACCCTCCAAGGGTATTGAGAGTGTGATACGATTTCTTCCCCAAGTACCATGGGAATCCCCCCGCAGTACCCTTTGTAGATACCTAGGAAAGGCCACTAAGGTAACCAAATCACAGTCAGCCTCAGGTCAGGTACAGTCAACAATCGGGACCAAACATATGGGAAGGATATTAAAGTCCAAAATTATTCCATAGGACTGAGCACAAGTGGACCTGCAGACTCCAAGAGAAGATACACGGTCTTCTGCTCAGGACATCCATGACCACATTCTCCTTTCCCTTGATATATCAAATTCCAAAATTGTACTCACTCATAAAATCACTCCATATGATCCAGGTGGATATCGGTGGCCACCCACCTTTTCGAACTGGCTCAAAACAGTTTTCTGGCCATTTAGGTAATTTACTATTATTGGCAATTTTTAACTTTCGGGGCCATTTTGAGGGCCTAAATGAAATTTTTTGGGATAGAGCTTCTCAATGATTTCTAAAGGCTCTGGTTAATCCCCCTAAATGAATCTACTCAATGATACATTTCCAACGAGCTATCGTGCGCCCCAAACAGAGATTGTATGCCAAAGTTACGCCCCCGGGAAGTTCATACACCAAACTACCCAAAACGGGGTCCACAAAATTGTTGGCTTTTCATCTTTCGGGGTTAGGGTTTTGGATTTTATTTATAATAAAAATGCCTTTAGAGCCTCATTGTAATCATCTTTTTKCAAATGCAAGTATTTGTCACATCTCTTCTCAGAGATAAGTTGCCACCATTCTAGCGAGTCTTTCACTCTGTATTTTTATAGTCTCTGTACATTTATTTCATTAATAGAAATCATGTATTACTGTATATCTATTTTTATGGTTGCATCTCTGATACATTTTTTTTATATTATTGGATATTCATGATATATCTGTGCATTTATTTATTATATCTCTACTCTCATTTTGTGCCGAAAATAATCTGGATCAATGGTATCAGAGCAGGCTGCTCTTGATCATTTTTCAGTGCATGTCCCCGATGAGATCCAAGTATAGCAAGATGGGTCTCGATCTTGTCTCTCTTGAATACAATCGCTCTCGCACGCCTAAGAAACCCTCCATGGCGGAAGAAAATAAAAACGACGGAGCAGACGATCCTATCAATCTATTGTTTGAGCAAGCTCTCACGTGACAGAGGGAAGACATGATGGAGAATTTTTCCCACATCCTACAACGCCTGTCGATAGCAACAGTCACATCTTCATCAAACAACCACTTTGGAAGCACCTCTCCTTTCAAGGCACAGGTTAATTTTGATATTCCCATATTTGACGGTCAGATAGATGTGGATGCCCTAGTCAAATGGTTAAATATGTCAGAAGGTTATTTCTCTATTCATAATTTTTCCGACAGGAAAAAGATCACCTTCGCACTCCTTAAATCTCTCCCCCATGTCAAACATTGGTGGGAAACTTATTGGGAGCAAAGTTCCACAAAGAAGTCTGGAATATATGGGGCCAAGCCCACTTGGGATTTTTTTGTGGATGCAGTAAAGGAACAGTATTACCCTGTTGGAAACTATGAGGACCAATACATGAGATGGACCACACTGCGGCAAGAGAGGGGCCAAGCAGTTCTGGAGTTCACCAATACCTTCCATACCTTGCGCACCAAGTTGGGTATCAAATACTCTGAACGACATTTGGTTCTGAAATACCATGGGGCTCTATAGAGATACATCCAAACTGAAATAGATTTTCTGGACATCTCATCACTCGGTGATGCTTATCGATATGTTGTTAAAATTGAGCAAAAATTTAAGCACCAGAACAAACAGGAGTTTAGGTCTGCAAATCCGCAACAACCAAAGTATGGCAAAGATAGCCCTAACAAACAGTCTTCCGAAAACCAGTCCAAGCCATAAGAAAAGAAGGGTCATGGGAAGACAAAGAAGGACAGTGGAAAATTGTGTGATTTCCACAAAATCCCCTGGAACAACACCGATAAATGTCTCTCAAACTAGTCATTGGTGGTTGATATCAAAGACAAGGAGCCAAACCTTGATTCAGAATCTGATTCTGCAAATATGGTCAAAGACAGATCATCAACGCAGACCCCACTGTTATTGTTGTGATCGCAACAATTCAACCAGAAGAACCAACAAATCCTAAAGAGGGGGAGCACCTTTTTCATTCATAGATGTGGGAAAGGGGGACCCTGCTGGATTTTATTGTTGATAGTGGAAGCCAGAAGAACCTCATCTCAGCAGAGGTCGTCAAACAGTTGGGATTGTCGACAACACCACACCCGCAGCCATACAGCATCGAGTGGCTTCGCCAATGATGAGATCTTTGTGTCAGCCAACAATGTCGATTTTTATACGGCATCCAACCCTTTAAGGATGAGGTATTATGTGATGTTTCCCCATTGTATGTCTGTGATGTTCTCTTGGGCCAACCATATATGTGGAAGTTCCATGTTGTTTATGAGTCTCGACCCTGTAGTGTCATTGTTTCTCTAGGGGGTCATATCTATAGAATACCAGAGGTAGTTCCGACAACTGTTCCACCTAAACAGTGCCACAAGGTAGTATCTCATACTACAAAATTCAGCTTCTTCACAATCTATTCAAAAGATGAACAGAAGGATACTGCAACCACTACAACCTCGGCCCAAGCACCTTCTATCCAACAGAAGCAGGTCGACAAGATTGCATAAAAGTGTAAATATTCCTTCTACACACAGGCATCTCATGTATCCAGACTAGTTAAAAAGTTCCAACCCTTCCAACCACATGTTTGTGACAACCTTCAACAAGCTAAGCAACACAACTTCTCCAACAAGGAAAGCAACTCATCAAGATGCAGATTCAGCAAATGTTTTTCCCTCTCCCCCGGGCACTCAACGCAATGGAGACCATTTCTTATTAAGGAGGGAGTATTGATCTAGGTGTATATTGGTGGCCACCCACCTTTTCCAATTGGCTCAAAATAGTTTTCTGACAATTTTGGTAATTTACTATTTTTAGTAGTTTTTAACTTTTGGGGCCATTTTGAGGGCCTAAATGAAGGTTTTTTTGGATAGATATTCTCAATGATAGACAAAATCTTTAATTGAGCCCCCTAAATGAATCTCCTCAAATATACCTTTCCAAGGAGCTATCGTGCACCCCAAACGGAGATCGTATGCCAAAGTTACGCCCTCAGGAAGTTGATACACCAAACTACCCAAAACAGGGTCCACAAAACTATTGGATTTTTATCTTCCGGGGTTAGGGTTTTGGATTTTCTTTATGATAAAAAGGCATTTAGAGCCTCATTTTAATCATCTTCTTGCGAATGTGAGTATATGTCACATCTCTTCTCAGAGATAAGCTTCCACCATTCTAGTGAGTCTTTCACTATGTATTTTTACAGTCTATGTACATTTATTTCATTAATAGAAATCATATATTATTGTATATCTGTGTTTATGGTTGCATATATGATACATTTATGTTATATTATTGGATATCTGTGATATCTCTGTGCATTTATTTATTATATCTCCGCTCTCAGTTCGTGCCGAAAATAATCTGGATCACCATCGCCTTTTCCTAGCATTGAGATCCCTTTGAGTGAAGATATGCTTTAAGCTTTCATGGTATGTTTTGAGCTCAAAGCTTCATCCCACTAGATAATGCCTCCAAAGATTCATATCTAGCCTTACAATTTCCAAATCTAAATCATGAGTAGCATATAGCTCCTCATGTTCCTTCAACTTTCTTGATGCATACGCTACCACTCCACCATCTTGCATTAGCACGTCCCCCAATCCTTTCTTTGAGGCATTTGTGCATACTGTGAAGTCTTTTTCCATATTTGGCACTCATAGAATTGGTGCACTGGTTAGTAACCTCTTAATCTTAATGAATGCAATATTGCATTCCTCTATCCATTCATACCTGACCCCCTTGCACTGCAAGGTAGTGATGAGTTTCGCTATCTTAGAGAACCCTTCCACAAACCTTTGATAATAACTAGCTTGCCCCATGAATCTTCTCACCTCATGAGAATGTTTTGGCACTGACCAATCCATAATGGCCTTCACCTTTTCTGTGTCCACATAAATTCCCTCATCAGAAATGATATCACCTAAATAGTGAATCTCTTTCTGGAAGAAAGAACACTTCGACAACTTTCCATACGACTTGTTCTCTCTAAGGCATGACAACACCACTCACAAGTGTTCTTCACGTTCTCTTTATTTCTTGGAATAGATGAGGATATCATCAAAAAATACATGTACAAAGTGGTCTAAGTGCTTTCGGAATACACCATTCATGAGGCTCATGAATATTGATGGTGCATTGGACAAACCAAAAGGGACTAAAATGAACTCGTAATGCCTGAACCGAGTTCGAAAGGAATTTTTAGGAATATCTCCTTCCTTAATCCTTAACTGGTGATACCCTGATCACATATCATTTTTGGAGAAAATTGTTGCTCATTTCATATGATCAAATAGATCATCTATCTTTCGTATTGGGTACCTATTCTTCACTATAGCACAATTCAATTCCTTGTAATCTATGCACAATCGTAAGGAACCATCCTTCTTCTTCACAAAAATTATTGGTGCACCCCAAGGTGAAACATTGAGCCTTATCAACCCTAATTCAAGTAGTCCCTTCAACTGCATCTACAACTCGCAAAGTTCTGGCACTGTCATTTTATACAGTGTCTTGGAAATTAGCTCTGCACTAGGTTTTAGCTCGATGGTAAAATCAAGCTCCCTTTAGAGAGGTAACCATGGAAACTCTTTCGTAAAAAAATCCTTAAATTTCGAAAATACTGGATGCTGATCCATAGAGGGTCCTTTCCCTTCATTGATTGCTTCCACTACATATAATAGACAACCTTGCCTCATGCAATGTTTAACCTTCATTATTAAGATAAAGTGTAGAGAAACCTTCCTCCATATACCATGCATCTCTACTGACCTTCCTTCATCATCAACACAAAGCACCCTATTCGTGAAACAATCTACCATAGCTCGATGGGCTTCTAACCAATCCATACCAATGATTAGGTCATACATCCCTAGAGAAATGATGTACACCTTCAACCTAGTATTACACACTAACAAGTATACTAGACAATTATCGACGCTAGTTCCTAATGCTTTTTTTTCCCCAAATCCATCTCGACTTGTTTAAAATCATCGTGCTCATAGGCTTCCAACCCACACTTTTCTAATGCACAAGGTGAAATGAAACTATATGTAGCACCAGAATCAAATAAAATTTTAACATTGACATGATTTAGCGTACTTAATGACTCCACCACCATGCATTAATGTTCTACCTGGCGATTATTGACCGTTGCATAAATATGTTGGCTACTACTTGCTCTTCCCATTGGGGCCTGTCCTTCTCTATGCACAATTCCTGATTGTGACTCTAGACATTCACGCTCGTAATGGGGTCCTCCACACCCCCCAAAGTAACACAATGATCAAAATCTGGACCAGGGGTCAAATTTTAGCTCAAAAATCAACGTTCTCGGAATTGCCTCAAAACGAACGTGAGAGTATCCCTCATCATCATGAATCCAACGGAATTTGTTTCATCTCAAATGGACGTCGGGAGCGAGAGATATTGCGATCTGTCTGAATCGTCAAACAGGTAAAAAAAGGACATTGACTGGGCAGTCCGTACAGTCCGTACGAATGCTGACGTGGCATGAACGTACGCTGACGTGGCGACCGTACAATGACATGGCATGTGGTGACATGGCAAACATATGTTGGTTGACAGTTGGTCGAATGACATCTCGACACGTGGCATTATGTGGTCAAATGATTGGGTGCCACGTGGCCCAATCATGGGCTACCACGTGGCACCCCGGCATTGGTTGAATGTTTGTTTGATAAAATTTTATGGAGGCCGTGGGGTTCGACCCCCGGACCTCCCCCACCATTGTAAAGTCTTCACAAATCTCCGCTAACCAATATGCCGCCGATTGTTTCTTAACATATATGTGGGTATTATATTATTTAAGTTCACATTTGTTTGAAATTGGCGGGGGGTCGGGCTGGGGCTTAGCCCCGACCCGTGGTCATATCCATTGCCATGTGACCTTTACTATTGGCGCACAGGTGTATAACCCAAAGCCCTGGTCACATGAATATATATATATATATATATGACCACCATTTATTACTTGTTGTGCACGCGGGTTTTTACAACGGACTTAGCCACGGTCCCATGGCGCCTACCCATATGACTTGGTTTTTATACATGCGACCATAATATGGAGTAAAGCCCGCGGTCTTATGGAGTTGCATGTGACTACGACCAGGGCTCGGAAGGGGATTTAGAGCGGTTTTAAAACCGTTAGCCCTTTTTTCCATAGAGCGCGGTCGTATGACCCCATATGCCCGAGTGCTAGGCGGTTAGGGGCTGGAGGTGCCCTAACCGTCCTACATTTTGGATGGTTTTTCGGAACTACTCGGTGCTGGGTTTAAACATGCATTTTGGAGCATGTTCTTGGTGCAAGCACACAGAGGTGCGTTTTGGCGAGCCAGTTTCAGCAAGCTTGAAGGAGGAAAATGGAGGAGGCCTAACTTCTTCATCTTTTGGCCGATTGAGGTGCCGTAAAATCCCAGCTAGGGGTTTTTGGGCATCCTGAATCCATTGGCATTGTTATCAAGGCCATTTTAAGAATTCGTATGCAGGTTTTGCACCATTGAAGTTTCAGCAAGCTCCAGGGAGTTTGAAGCCCTCATTTATTGAGGACATGTTTTGGTGAGCCTATGTTTGTTTTATGTAAATGAATAATCATTTTTGGCTAATCGATATGCTCTGAACACATTGGGACAGGTTTCAAAGGCTGTTGAGGACTTTTACAGGTGTTTTTTCCAA
>ML787953.1:541443-558754 GCA_009831015.1 Picea engelmannii | reverse complement strand
TATATATATATGATATTTAAAAAGATCTAATACATTTTTTTGTCTGGTTAATTTCTTTGTTTTCTCATATTCAGAAATTTTGACATCCTCTAACCCTTCATTCATGATGTCTCTATCCTTTGTAGGTATAGGTGGAAGTTCTTATAAGTAACCAGGTGGTTGAATAGGGATCTTACAATTAAACCTATGGCTAGACAGATAATCTCCTGGTTTAGGTTTCATTGAGTAGTTTTCGTTAGGATCTCAAGGTTAGTTGTTTGGGGTAAACTCTAGTTGTTTAAATTTCCATGTTATTGTTAGGATAAAAGTCTAAACTTTTGTTTCAAGGGTGGGTAGGCCCTGGTTGTTGTTTAAATTTCCATGTTATTGTTAGGATAAAAGTCTAAACTTTTGTTTCAAGGGTGGGTAGGCCCTGGTTCAAGTTTATGAACTGGCTTTGATACCAAATGTAATTCCTTTCCCAAGTCTTCATAGTTAAACTTTGAAGTCATAATCTAGTTGACAATTTGATTTCATGAAGTCTGAAATTTAAGGTGTTTATCTTTGTTTTTAACAAGTCAATAAAACCATAATCAATTACATGAAAACAGTTTCATGAATACATAGTGAAATTTAATTCAATCAAAGATAATTTATCATTTACCTTTTGAAGAATAAGGTTGTCTCGGTTGTTGTTGTCTGCTTTCTCTTGTTGTTAAGTGCCTTGTGTTGTTGAAACTGAAACTACCTGAAATGGTTTCCTCCCAGCCAGCTAGGAATAAAGCCTCTTCGGCTCCCTAAATCTAGGAAATCATATTTCCTGGCCCCCAAACCCAAAATCCTAGCAACCCAGTCCATTAGTAAAAAACCCCAAAGAAATTATGCCTCCTTCCCCTTTACCTCTCTAGTTTCTCCTTCTCCTCCCAATAAAAATACCCTCTCCAAGTCCAACCCCCTCTTTCTCATTCTCCTCGCTTGAACCCTTCCCCCCATTAATTTCCCATCTGCCTTATCTTTTGTTATTAATTCTCTACCTACCTTTAATAAAATAAAATAATAATTATTTTAATTGTTGCATTACTGAATTTAAAAGATGAATATAAAATTCCATTAATTCAATAATTAATTGATTTGATTAAAACTAAATTAATCATAATAATTAAATTAAATTAACTGGGTGTTGTTGGTGGAAAGGCATGAAACCTTGGAAAAGGTCATATCAAGCCTAGTATTGAGTTCATCCACTTCTAAACATTTAGTTCTTCCTGCAAACTATTTCTATTGCTACTTACCTTTCCTCATCTTCTTCTCAAGACACTAAGAAGCACAATTTCCATGCTTGTTGTAATTGAAGCATTTGATAGCTTAAATCATTCTTCTGCTAGTTAGAATACCTAAGTATTATTTCTTCTTATGACCCTTACTGGATTCCTTTTTTTACTTCCTTCCTCGCCTTCCCAATGAGGGCTAGGTCTAGAACATCTTCATAACTAGTTAATACATGTAGTCTCATCTCCTCTCCAATGAAAGCATCCCACAACTGCTCAAAATCAAGTAAATTCTCTCAACCATAGATAATTTGGACAAAGTTGTTCCATGGTGGACCAAATCCATTTGGAGAAATATGAAGTACCTCATTATCCTTAACTATGTCCACATTTGTTGTGTTTTGATCTCTTAGCTATGTTATCTTCATGAAATAGCTTGTAACCTTATATATATTTCTCATGTGGGTAGCGTTGAGCTTGTTCTTTAAGAGCATCTTCCTAGATACATTCACACTTTGGTAGAAGGTTCCCAAGGCTTCATACATATCTTTGGTAGTTTTCATCCCATTGATATGAGGATCAAGTGATCCTTCATTGAACCCAACAAGATTCATTGCGTTGCCACTAATTTATTGTTTTTTTCTACCTTATCTTTTGGATCTGTAGGTGGTATAACCACCTTCTCCACAAGGTACCATAAATATACCATTTTCCATAGGTTCTACATGACTTCCATGACACGAAGTTAGAGGCTCCCTCCAACAAGTGACTCTCTAGTTGCCATTGTGGCAATTGTTTTGAACAACCTATACTCTACAATCACTGGATCAACAAGGAATTCTCACCTCACAACCCTTCTCAAGTCCATCTATTGATCACTAGCACAATTCTTTTCTGATCATTGAAGCATGGACATATTTTCCCCTGAAAACCTCCAAAAATGCTCTAATCCAAACAACTTTTCTATCCATACACAAAATTGGGAAGATTTCAAAAAACGCACTCAAATACCATGTTAAATTTTCTAAACCATGGTGAATAAATTTTGCACTAAAAGAATTCCTACAAAAAACTAAACAACAAAAAAATTGAAAGCTACTCAACACTCCACTTTGTAATTAATGCTAGAACCTATAAACACATACTGTAAAAAAATATTAAGGAAACTCAATAGATGACTATCAAAACTTGCTATTGCTTTTCATTATTTCTAAAAATGAAAATCTACTACAAGAAAATAGCACATTGCTTATTGTTGAACTAAAAACTTAATAATTAATTAAACCTATTCCCCTGCCTTCTCTTTTATATACTAGGAAGAAGAGTAGGTACAATGAATCTAGACACATGCACACTAACACCTCAATCGGAGATGATTTGAGGCATGCAAGCATACATCCTCCTAGATATTTGATCCTTAACTACTATGATATATGTGCTTTACTAAACCAATCTAAGCTACATGATCCTTAGTTAACCGATGCATGCAAACTTTGATTAGAAACTTAATACATGTAAATGGCATGCACCTTCATATACATGTCTAACACATGCACGCGCAAACTTATTAACACATGCACATGTAAACTATCTAATACATGCAGATGAAATCTGATGAACACTATGTCATTATTAATGCACCCTATTGTTGATTTTAAGAAAGATAAAGTGTTCCCTATGCTAAGAATAAGAAAGAGAAAGTGCACCCTATTGCTTCCCAATTCATACTATAGAATAGATCTATTCATAAGAGTGCTTAGCACAACAAAGCACTTACCTAATGTAAAATCTAACAAACAGTACCTATCCTAAGTGTTTGCGATGTTCTCTCCATGTTTTGTTGTATATGAGAATGTCATGAAAAAATACTAACACAAACTTCCTTCCATAGGATGAAAAAAATTTGTTCAATGTTTCTTGAAACATGGAAAGAGCATTAGGTAACCCAAACAACATTAATTTGTTCTTGTAGTTTCCTTCATGCATTATGAAGGAGGGTTTTGCAATATCTTCCAATTTTACACAAATTTGATAATATCCCGACCTCAAATCTAATTTTGAAAAATATTTGGCTCCATAAAGTTCATCCATTGTTTCATCTATAAACAGAATGGGAAATTTTCTCTTAATCACTAATTTATTTAACCCTCAATAATTTATGCATAACCTAAAAGATCCATCATTTTTCAGCACTAGAACAATTGGTGTTGCATACGGGATTTTTCTTTATGTATAACTCCACGTCTCAAAACATTTTGAATCGATCTCTCTCTTTTTTTATGGTGATGGGGATCCCTATATGGCTTAAGATTGACAAATGTCGAGTTTAGTTTTCAATTCCCCTCTTTGGTTTCATCTACATGGGTGAGTCTTGGAATAGTTTTTCATGTTTTTGGATTAGTTATTGTATCTTCGAATTCTTGGAAAAAATGAATTACAATGCTAGGATCTCCACTAAATAATATTGTGGCACATGTGTAGGTGCTCCCTTCTTAATCAATTTCTCCATTTGGTGTGAGGTTATAATTTGGGTGGGAAGTGGTTGGAACCCATACAACTTATATTTTTCCTCTTTCCACTTGAATTTGATAAATTGTTTTTGGTGGTTTGTGGAACATGTACTCTATGTCTGTGGTCATTGAACCCCTAATACCACATACACTCTCCCTAAGGTCACTATGTAGGATTCAAATTCTAAGTTACAATCTTGTGTTTGTAACTTTACCTTGTGGCATTTTCGTATGCCCTCAATCGTTTTTCCATTTACATCCATTACTTTCATGTTTGGGACCAGATATACAAAAAGTTTCATTTTCTTGCACCATTGATGTCAATAAAATTATGGTTACTTCCTAAGTCTATCAAGACCGCGGCATTGTTTTCTTGATATGCCCCTTTAAATTTAATGTTTGTGGTTGGGAAATACCCGCTACATTTGCCAATGATATTTTCGTTGTTTTCTCATATTATGATTTTGACATAACACTTTGATGGTTGCATGATTCTTATTCTTCTTCCTTTGTTGTCTTCAATTAAAATCTTTAATTCATCTTATTTCTTCACACCTGTATAGTTTTATTGAATTATCTTATTTATTGCATCTCTATCATAGATCCCATTTCTCTCAGCATCTCATATATTTACCTTTTCTTCGTCTAGGAGATATGTTGATTTCTTGGTGTATGTGGTTTCGGAGGATTCTTGACTTGGATAAACTTTGTCATATTTTTAGTATAACCTATTTAATTTCAATTATGTTGTTTTCACCTTGCATCTATCTTTTTCCATAGTTTTAGTATTGTGCATCTCTGAATTATTCATTCATTATCAAAGGCGTCAATGTGGGAACATAATTTTGGAGTAATTGATCTTGTGATAATATGGGCACTAGTGTCACAAGTGTTTCCCATTCATGTGTATTCATGTGTGAGTGTTTTGCCAAAAAGTGTTTTTGTATAGCCTAGAATATTTTGAAGAATTTGTCTTTAAACATATGATAGTTAAATGAGACATATGGCACTGAGGACTTCCACCACATGTACCAATGGTATGTTGATCCATCAAACTGCACTAATGACATTTAATGTTCTATCCTTCACTTTGAGCATTATGTATGTCAAAATACTTTTTTTCCTTATTTATCCATTCCAAGCTTCTTTTTCATTTTCATTCAATCTCGACAACTCAACCTTCATTCTTAAGAGTTGAATGTACTTTGGTGGGTCAATGTTGCCCTATGGTATCAACTCAATGATCGAGATGGAATTTGTGGTTGAATCCAATGGAGTAACATTCATGTGCCTATGTTGACAAGAAATAAATGTATTTAAGTATAGATGATTTTAATTATTCCTTCTCAAGTTTAATATTTCTCTTTAACTCATCCTCGCTATGCTTGATTTCAACCTTGAATTCTTCTTCGTCCCACTTTGTTGTTTCCAGTATTTTTTCCCTTAATTTCTCTTCTATATTTTCAATTTTGGTGTTTAATTCAGTATTATTCACCATTTTCTTCCTTATAAATTCAAGTTTCTCTCAATTAATCTACTTGAACATACAATATTATCGTTGTATGGCCCAATTGCAAGTGGAAACAATATAATTTAAGAAATTCATAAGAATGGAAATTATGCACATGTGAAATATAACACATATTGGTGGCTACATATTGTCAATTTTCACATACACTCTTATATGACTAATTTTCAGATCTGAAAATTACTTCCTAGTGATCTAACAATAAAACCCTGGCTATTATAAATGAACAATTTTACACGGAAAATCATTGACTGAAATTACATGCAGCGGAAACAAAAAATATCAGAGATGAATCGTCAACACATATGAGACACAATATTTATGTTATTGTAACCTTATCAAATTCAGAAATCCTGAGGGAAAAACCAACCCTCCCAACCAATACAAGATCACCAAATCTAAGGACAACATTGTCCTCTCAACCAATACAAATATCACCAAAATATGAGGACAACCTTGTACTCCAATAGCCATACAAATCAGAAAACCAAACCTCAACATTATCCTGGAAATATCTTTTTCCCAAAAATCTATTGCAGACCACCTGTAGAACCTACTAATGTCACCTATCATCCATGTACAAACCTGCACCTTCCAAGGAAGCTCTGTATGGATGTATGCAACTTTTCCCATTGAAACTCACATACATACGCGATTTTTCCCATTAAAACCCGTGTACATGCATGAAAAATTGTATGGACACTTCCGTACAACTCGCTCCACTCACACATTTTATTCCCTATGCAGTTGCCTCTCTCTCCCACACTTGTGGTGTGATTTTCCCTACCAAGAATAGAAAATAGAGATTCCTCAACCCTAGGCCATATTTTCCATCATACAAAATTTCCTTATGTTGAAAACACCAAGCCACCTAGAACAAGTGCAGACTCACTTATGCTAACTCCATTCTTCCACAATGATCAAATGTCACAATTACCTCTCTCTTTATATAAAATTCCAATGAGTGAGTTTAGGCACCCCTTCTTAACTCAAAAATTAATTAGAATATTGTATTCCTCTTTGTGGATGTGACACCCCATCACAAGCCCACAAAGCCCATCAACTTTCCCATGAGGCCCTAGCCTCATTTTGGGGTCAACTTCACTTAAACGAAAGGCTAATGTAGTTCCAATGAATATTCCCACGTGCCTGACACCTTCGCCTCTTGTGAGAATACCTCTTGAAGCTACAAAAAATAACACTCCCTCTTAGTGAAGGAGGTATCCCACACATCATCATTTGTATGTACCTATATCTCCCATACTGGAAGTGACTTTGTATCCTCTACCATAGGTGCACTCCCATCCTCTTGACTGGTTGCTCCCTCTGTTACCAAAGTAGATCTTTCTCTCAAGTCCTCCTGATTGGCTACTGCCTCTATTATCGAAGCAGATCCTTCTCTCTAGTAGTCCTAACTGGCTACATCGTCAGTGACTTAAAAAAATATTGTTGTCTAATATGTCTCATTGGTTACTCCCTCTGTGACTGAAGAAAATCCTACTCTCATGCCCTTGACTTCCTCCTCTATCATTGTAGCAAAACATGTTGAAACAACCAAATCCTCTATGGAGGGCACATAGCTCCTAGAAGCCTCATGCCTCTATACCTCATGTCTGGCCTCCTCAACCCATGACACTTGTTGTTATAGATTTATTTTCCACCTAATCATTAGGTCATTATCACCTAAATATCACCTAATCACTAGGTCATTATCCCCTAGAAACCCCTCATTTTAACCCTTAAAACCTACCACTTTTTCCCTGAGTTTCCAGCCAAATTCCAAATTGGTCACCCTTTTCCTTCACTAAGGGTGCGAACAAAAGGGATGGTCACTCCTTTTGGTCTGCCAAGAAGCGACCAGTCGCTCTGTTTATGTGTCTATGGAGCGACCAAAACTAGAAGTTCTTATTTTTGGATTTGGTTTCAATGGATGAGACTTCCCATTGATTTCTTGGGGTTTAGACTCGAGAAGGATTCCATTATGAGCTCAAGAATATTATCCTAATAAATATATGGCCTTATCCCTAAATTCCTATAAGAACCAAGCCATTTCCCATGGAAAAGGAGGAGGAAAGAGCTAGAAAAGTTACTCTGGTGATTTGGTTGCAAGACTTGGGCAAGGATCTTGGAAGGAGGCCATCTCTTCAGTCTACATCTGTAAGGTGTAATATTGCTTCTTTGATTAATAGAAGACATACTGGATATTTCCCTCTATCTAATTGTTCATATAAGTTTATGTATTCATTGGTAGAGAATTAGTTTAATTATGTGTTATGGTATACCATTAGATTTGTTGTCAATCCATGCATGATTGCTTTGATATTTGGGAGGTTTTTGTCTTCTTTGGTTGTTTTCATGTATGAATCAGATCTAGGAACATCCTTAGTTTATGTATCTATTCATATCTTAGGCACTGGTAGAACCTAAAGGAGCTCAGCTCCTACAGGATGAAAAATCCCTACAACATATTGGCGACCATACTGGGGAAGTTTTTCTCCATGTATTAGTCCCCTTAGATTGTTGAATTTTTTAATATTGTTTCTAGATATCTCTTCCCTTTTAAGTGCTCTTGTTCCATCCCAATCATTGCCCCACTCTTTTATGATTCTAGTTGAAGAAACCCATATCATAGATCTATTAGATCTCGTCCAGATCCACCCTTTTTTCATTTCCCAAGTTCGGTCACCCTTTCCCTATGTAAACAAAGTGACCAACCTTCTTTGGTCGTCCTTTTGGCTCTATAAAGGAGCGACCAACCATCCTCCTAGGTTAACCAGGTGTGACCATACCTTCTGGTCGCATTTTCTCCTTTCAAATGGAGCGACCAAGTCACTCTGTCTCCCTTTTTAGGGAGCAAAAATTATCCTGAGAACCCTTTTTGAAGATTTATCCTTCAAAAAACTCACTCAGACCTGTTTTTTGTGGCCTCTTCAACACTCCAAATCCACCTTGGATCTGCCTTACATTCCTTGCTGTGAATTTTACAATTTTTTGTGAAATGTTTTTCATTTTTCTTGAAAATGTTTCCTCTCTTTTTGTATGCTACTCATTTGTCCTCTTATTGAACTTCTTGTTGCATTGGTATGACCATAACTCTCTGCCTTGACCTCCTCAAGTAGTCCAAATATCCTTGGCATCTCCCTGAGAGATTGTTCGGAGAAATTTCTCTTTGATTGTTTTCCCACTTTTTCTCTTTGAGTCTTGATTGGTTTTCAGTCATTTGGAAGACTTTTTCCAGTTTTGAAGGATTGAGTTTTGCGTGTTTGAATTTGGAATCTTTGTTTTGTTCCTTCTTATCTACTTTTAAATGCATTACACATTATAGATTGGAATAAAACAAATAGAAGGAATTCCTTTCAAATTGCATTTACTTGAAAAGAAAAAGAGAAAGCATAAACTTTTGTTGGAGTGTTTTCAAAAGTAGCTTAGGAAAGTTGTTTGCTTTCAAATTGCAAAAAAATCATTTCATCATTTGGCATTGTTGTCCTTTTCATTGAAAATAAAATTAATATTCCATGTTGTTGAAGTGCTTAGTTGTCATTATAAATAAGTAAAGAACTCCACTCCATGCTTTAGATAGCTTTCATCGAAAAGGAATTATTGCATTGCATCATTCTTTGCACCTTTTTGGAGTCGAGTCATTTACACATCGTCTATTTCACTACCGCACCCTTGAGTAAACCAACAACCATAAAATCAAGCGCTTAATAAAATGATCTAGCAACGTTTCTTTTTAGGGCTTGTACATCAATAGTAGATCAATATAGATCTTTGGAATAGTTTGTGAGGTGAACTCTCCAAAGAAACTAAAATCAACTTAGAATCTTGCGATAGGGAGAGAAAATCCAATTTTCATATAAGCATAGTCGTGACCCCCCTCTCACACAAGGGATAAACATGAGGTCGTCTACGGGAGAGCATCGAAGATTACCCCTCTAAGGCTTAACCAAATGTAGTGGAACGTTAGTATATTGGGGGTTCTTTTTGAGAATTGACTATTTTCATTTGGTCTCGGAACTTTATGAATCTTGAATCCATTCGAGGTCCTCTAGAGTTTTTTCCGGTCCTCTTGATCTCAGTCCTCTTGGAGAATTTCAGACTTGATATCCTATCCATACTTTTGGACCTAACTGTCGACTGTACCCGTCCGAAGGATGATTGCGAATTGGTGACCTTAGTTCCATAATGATTAGAGTCTTTGCACAAGGAGACGGTGAAGGGGAGTATTTATTGTACCTGGGTCAGACATTGGTTAAACTCACTCATGATCCTTGGAGGGTCACTTGTGGTTCTCTCTGTAAGGGGGATTGCACCAGGGCATAAGTCCGTTAAACAGGTCACCAACATAACTGATCCACCCGCTCAACCCATCCCCTTCTCACGTGTTCCCATGATGTTGGATTTCATAACCAACTAGTACGTTCATTGTGAGAAGTTATTGGTTTGTTTGGTTTGCTTCCTAGATTTTCTAGTGTGTGTTGTTTGTTTTCTTAGTGGACCTTAGGGTTGAGTCTATATCTATGGCGTTAGTCCCTGGGTATACCAATGAAACAATCACTTTTCCTGGGATATCGTTTGTTTCTCCTTCTGCGGGACACTTTGGTCTACCTTATATTGCAACTTTGACTCTTCCTCGTCTCACGATTGGGTTATCGGATTGGTTGTTTTCCACTTCGTTGAACATCAATGCTCCTAGTGCTTCGTATGTAAACACTCCACCCCCGTATCATCAACCTCATGTCGATCCTCCACCTTCTTCACCCCTAGAGTCTTCTTCATGTTCTTTCTCTTCACCTAGTAAAATCTCTACAACTAGTAACCATGTGGATAAGAAGGAGAAGAAACGGAAGATTAATAAGAAGAAAAACAAAAAAGAAGGAAATCTCCCAACCACTACAAGACATGTTGGAAGCGATCAACCAACCTCTAAGAATCATGTCGGGATTGTTGATGGTTTTGTCACGTCTAAAAGTCGCAATCCCAAATTCGCTTGCAGGATTTGCAAGGGTGATCACCTTCTCAAGGATTTCCCTAGTATTCCCAAGGTCGTAGAAGTGTGGTCTCAGTTTTCTTCTCAATCCGCATCATCACTCGTTGCAGGTCATGCTGGTGACAAACCATCGACTAGTAATCAAGTTGGAAATATGAAAGGTAAATTCAAATTTTCTCGCTTGTTATGTAAGGAGATGCACTGAAACTACCTTTTCCCCTGTGTGGATTAAGCTTAATATATATTGAAAAATATTGTTGATGTTCAACAACAAATTCCAATGGGTTACCGTAAAATCTCTCCCAACCTGTCGTTAGTTGATGAATTGGTCAATCTGGTTCCCTCCTCGGTTAGTTTTATTGATCAAGTGGTCAATTTGGTTTCATCCTATGTTGACCCAGTTGATAAAGTAGTCGATATGATTCCATCATCAGTCGATCCCACTCTTCCATCGAAGAGTGAAACCCAAGTGATCGATCTGAGTCCCTCCTCGGTCGATCCGGTCCATCAAGTGGTTGATTTGATATCCCCATCGGTCGATCCCACTCCTCCTTTGAAGAGTGAATATGTCACTCAAGTATTTCTTGTTACTGTGGATTCCTTCCGGAAAAGAGGGAATTCCACCCATTCCAAGGGCACCTCCTCCAAGCAATGTAATTACCATTGATTGGAATGCTCTAACAGAACCTCGTCTCCCTTCTTATGTGCCTTTTCAAATCATTGTCCAGGTTTGTGGTAGGCATATTCCTAACACTATAATATATGAAGGAGCTTCTATTAGCATCCTATCCTCGAATGCTTGGAAATATTTTGGTTCACCTCAGCTTGCGTCGATGACTCAGAATCTGTTGAATTTTAACAGACACGTTAGTCAACCTTTAAAGATCCTTCCTCATTTTCCTATTACTTTGGGAGGAAACATGGTATACATTGATATGATGGTAGTCGACGACCCCTTGTACTTTAATTTTCTCCTCAGGTGAGACTATGTTTACACCATGCAAGCTTTTGTGTCCACACTTTTTCAAGTGATGTGTTTCCGGAAGCATAATGACCATAGACTAGATTTCATTCATAGGCCCTCATATGATGGCCAACCATATGAATTCCCTAAATGGTCCTTATATGCCARCGTCATCCGCCCTGTCACAGGTCAATTATGTGGCAACCTGTCCCATGTATTCAACTCTAAATGAGMAGGAATCTCTCCCTTCTTCTGACTTAGATCTGGAARTTGACATGGTGATCTCTTCGTTAGGGATTTTAGAGCTCGATATCCATACCCCTATCACACCCCTTGATATGTATTCCTTCCAGAGTGTTGTTCTTCTATCTAGCAAATATCTCTTGGAAGCCATGATCGAGGTTTGTCCCTTGGCATGTATTCTCCCATAGAATTATCCTCTTGGAATCTCTCCCTTCTTCTGACTTAGATCTGGAAGTTGACATGGTGATCTCTTCGTTAGGGATTTTAGAGCTCGATATCCATACCCCTATCACACCCCTTGATATGTATTCCTTCCAGAGTGTTGTTCTTCTATCTAGCAAATATCTCTTGGAAGCCATGATCAAGATGATAGCTACAAGCATGGTTCCCATTTATGTGTCAATCTCGTTAAAAAATGAAATAGTGGTCTAGGGATCCAACCCAGCAAAGAGCATAGTTTATTTTCGATTTCAAACTCATTAAAAAATGAAACCAATTGTCGAGCATAGTTCTTTTTCTGTGTCAATCTCGTTAAAAAAATGAAACAAATCCTTATGAGCATGGTTCTTTTATTGTGTCAAGCTCATTAAAAAATGAAATAGTGGTCTCTCCCGTTGAATTGATTCTTCCATAAGAACTCGTCATTGAACCTTCATTTCATCTGCCTATGGCATTTGATCCTCTTTCTTCCTTTGGTGAACATTTTCCTATTAGTAGCCAACAGTCTAATTTGGCATAGAAATTGGCAATGTGTAATATCATAGATCCGACTAGTCTAGGAAATGTTGCTAATCTGATATGTCTACTATTTAATATGATACACTGGGGGTTTATGAATTCGTTTCAAATGTGTGTGTAGATAATTAATTGTTTATAGCATATAAATGAGCACACAGATAGAAAATGAGACAAAAGACTACAAACCATATATTATTATATCTCTGTAGAGTACAATGTTGAATGCGGTTGAATAAAATAAATCACTCAGCTAGATCAGTGACAAAAGGATCTTAGCTAGAATACAATAAGAAAACTAAAACAATAATACCCGATACTAGAAGAAGGTTGTGGGATCAGTGGATGAGATGTAAGATCTGTTGCGAGCTACGACAACTCATACAACAACTGTTGTAAGACCGAAAAGTTCTCCCTGGTGGCTAAACCCCTCATATCTTCCTCGAAACTGTCCCAATCAGTGTGCCCTTCTCTCTCTCTAAGTCTTGGTGATTGATCTACTGACAATCGTCCCTCTGTTGATATGTCTGGAACCCAGATGGATCCCCTTGGGGAAATGCGCCTCTCTGTTGTTGGAAACTGTGCCCTAGTGATTCCCCTATCGAAATCAACTAATAAGGATCTCAAACTAAGCACCCTATGCTACTGGTAAATGGTTGGAAGGATTTCCCTGGATCTGATCTGATGATCACTCGGGAATCCCAAATGTGTCCTCCCCAACTGTCGCACCCTCAACTGCTGAAAAATGCGCCCCAGATGATGTCTCCGTCGAAATCTGACGAAAAATCGAGCAATAGATGCGCCTTGCCTTCCTCTCAACTAGGTCGGAAGGGAATCCCTGGATTCTCCCTAGATGGGACAAATCGACTCACTAAACCTCCTCAGACGTTGCGCCCTCACCTTAAATAAGTGCGCCCTTGCTGCTGAAAACTGTGTAACTATTGTTGAAGACTGATGGAATATCTGTGTGATCTCCCCAGTGACTAGGGTGTGTCTCTCAACACCAAAATCAACCTTTGGGTCTATTCCTCCTGGAATCCACTGAGTTATCTCTCCTAAGATGCGCCTCTCTCCTCAATGACTAGTCAAAAGCTGCATAATGGTGAATTAGGTTTCTTTACCCTTCCTTTATAGATTCATGAAACCCTAATTCATTATTGACCTATTTTTATCTTATCTATTTTATTTTTAGCTCACTTTGAATTAAAATCACTTTTAGCTCAATGTCACTTTCAAATTATAACACCCTCAGCCGAAGTGACCTCTAGTAACCCTGTTTACCCCTACATGGCCCTGGCTATAGTCTAACGGGGTTGTTTAGACCATTAAGCCTCCTCTCTGGAGCTCCTATTTGGAAAGGGACATTACAATCCTCCCTTCCCAAAATTGCTTGTCCTCAAGCAATACCAATCTAGGGTGTTGCAACACCCGCTCGCTCTCCCAAGTAGCATCCTCTACTGGAAGTCCTCTCCCTCTGATCAAACACTCTCTGATGAACCTGCTCCTCAATTTCTGCTCTCGAAACTCAAGTACCTCCTCTGGAACCAACTCCAACTGTCCATCCTCATCCAATCGGGGAATCTCCTATGATGTGCTGGTGAATTTTCCCACGACCTTCTTGAGGAAAGATACGTGGAACACATTATGGATCATGCACCCCTTTGGAAGCTCTAGGTCATAAGAAACCTCGCCTACTCGGTGCATGATCCTGTAAGGCCCATAAAATATGGGCTTGATCTTCTCGGCCCCACTCTTCATTATAGATGATTGTTTGTAGGGTTGGAGTCTCAGGAAAACCAAGTCCCCAACCTCAAAGTTGCACTCGATCTTGTGTATGTCCACACTCATCTTCTGTCGGTTCTCTAATGTTTGCAGGTTCTGTTTTAGTAACTTGAGAGTCTACTCACCTAGATGTAGCCACCTGACCCATGTTCTTTGTTGTCCTCCCACATAGTTCCTCAAATACCCCTCAACCTACTTGTTGACTATCTCGGTATTCCCATCTGTCTAAGGGTGATAGTTGGTGTTGGGTGTCAACTCTGTCCCCACCAATATGAACAAATCCCTCCAGAATGTACCAATAAACAGATTGTCCATGTCACTAATGATGTTCCTCGGCAACCCATGAAGTTTGAAGACCTCTCTGAAGAATAACTTGGCTACCTGAACTACGTTGTACTCTATCGGTATGGCATAGAAGTGAGCAAACTTGGTCAATTTTTTGACCACTACATAGATGTAGTCCTTACCATGAACCTTGGGTAGGATTTTGATGAAGTCCATTGATATGCTCTACCATTTCTACTCTGGAATGGGAAGTGGTTGAAGTAGCCCTGCTAGAAGCGTATGCTCTAACTTGTTTTGCTGACAAGTCACACACTCACTGATGTACCTCATAACGTTCTGCTTGAGGCCCTTCCATGAGAACCTCTCTCTGATCTGCCTGTAGGTTTTGAAAAACCCCTAATGGCCTGCCAGTGGTGAAACATAAAATGCTGCTAGGACCTTCTTCTTGAGTCCTGAATCTAGTACTAAGTAGACTTTGTCCTTGTAGAATATGACATCGTCAATGACCATGTACCTGTCATCCCAAACCTATCCATCCAAAAACTCACATGCGAACTTGTATTCCACTAACAAGTGGGATTTTCAATCCGTTGAAACCTCCATCAAAGAACATGTCGCAGGTCTCCTAGATAGTGCATTGGCCACAATGTTCTTCTTCCCCTTGACGTACTCTATGTCGAAGTCGAAGGCCTGCACCTTCGTCACCCATTTCTATTGGTGCTCACTGAGGTCCTTCTTCTCAAGGAAATACTTTAAGTTGTTGTGATCTATTTTTACCACAAATTTTTTGCCCACCAAATATTGTCCGAATTTGGTCAAGGCATGCATGATTTCCAGCATTTCCTTGTCATAAATGGAGTACAGCCTCTCAGCCTGAATGAGCTTCCTGCTCTCGAACACAATGGGGTGTCCTCCCTGCATCAAAACTACCCCAATACCCTTATCGGCCACATCACACTCTAATACAAATGGTAAAGTGAATTTTGGTAATGCTAACACTAGCCATGTGCCCATGAATTCCTTCATGTGATCAAAGGATTTTTGTGACTCCTCGGTCCAGATGAAATCCCCATGACAAGTGATATATGTAAGTTGTGCTCGAAGCTGAGAAAAAACCCTAACAAACCATCTGTAACAGTTGCATAGCCCAAAGAAGCTCCTCAGATTTGTCAAATTCTTGGGCATTGGCCAATCCAGAATGGCCCTAATCTTCTCTCGGTGCACATGTACCCCCTGTGTACTGATTATATGGCCCAAGTAAAGTAGTTCCATCATACTGAACTCACACTTGGACTCTTTGGCATATAGTGACTATATATCCATGATGACGAGTACCTCATATGCTCCTGCCATGTCTTGTTGTAGACCAAGATGTCATCAAAGAAAACCAAAATTGATTTCCTCAACTGCTCCCTGAATATGTAGTTCATGCAAGACTAAAATGTAGTCGGTGCATTGGTTAGCCCAAATGGCATAACCAGGAATTCAAAGTGACCAAAGTGGCATCTGAATGTCCTCTTCTCGATTTCCTTCTCTTGGATGTTGATCTAATGATATCTAGAGTGTTGGAGAAATTTCTATTTTCGACACACTAGTTCAGTGGGAGTTAACTGACTAGTTCTATTTTAGACTTTCTATTTTTACCATCACTATTATGCACGCATGCATTCCTAAGGAAATCTAACTGCCCTGAGTGGGCCTAATGGTTAAGAACATGTGTTTCCTCTTAAGAGGTCACAAGTTCAAATCCAGAGGGGGGTAGGGTATGTATACTTCCGTAGACTTTACCAGTCAAATCGTTGGGCGGAGGGGGGTCCCTTGTCCCACAAACAAGGGAGTCTCATACACCAATTTGGTGTGGCTTGGCTGTGAACTTAAAAACAAATTATTATTATTATTATTATATATGAGTGTATTCCACTCATTCATTGTATCATATTGATCATGATCTATGTATCAATCATCAGCTCATTGGAGTAGTGTGAATATATTTTCTCATTCTTCCATATTGAATCCCTCTTCCTTTCTTGATAAGCTTTGTTTGTACTTGCTTTAGCTAGATCTCATGTGCAGGTTTCCATGAAACAATGACATGGTATCAGAGCTATGTTGTTTGGAGCAAGCCAGACAAGCCAAAGAATAAGGAAAATCGAGGTTTCGGTGAGCTAAATCTGTGGTTGTACCTTTCAGTAGTTATTCCTCCCCAAATATTATGTTTTTGAGGAAACGGCCCGCTAAGAAAGGAAATCAACCCATTTTGGAAGTGGGTTTTCAACCGTTTGGCGAGATTATTCACCGTTTTCTCAAAAAGTAAGCCGCAAGATAGCCTCCTGAAACTGATACGAATATGTGGTCGTACATTTCTACAGTGATTGCTCCCAAAAATATTAAGTTTTTGAGGAAACGACTTGCATGAGAAGTAAATCGACCCATTTTTGAAGTGGGTTTTAAACCGTTTGGCGAGATTCCTCACCGTTGTCTCAGAAAGTAAGTCGCAAGATCATCTCTTAAAACGGATACGAATTTTCACTTAAAGTGCCATTTTTGTCGTGATTTCTTAATTTTTCACTTGCATATTGAGAGTAAATTTTTAGGGGTTCTTAGAAACAGTGAGAGAGATGGATATGACAACTATTATACAGTCAAACTTGGTGGTAATCCTCATACCATACAATTATTTTGATTGGAATCCCAAGGCGACATTCCAACTCAAAAAAAAAGAACTATATAATTTGACGATGGCGACAGAAACAAAACCTACATCAACGATTGAGAAGATGAGATGGGAGAACTGTAAGGATGAGGCCACATGACTACTTCTTGAGTTAATCTCCACTCATTTGTGGTTTCATGTTGCCACATGCAAGATTCCAAATGAGATCTAGACCACCTTGGAAGGACTCTTTGGAAAGCAGGATGAGATGCGAGGTCATATGCTTGAGGTAGAGTTGAATACCTTAGACCCTAAAAGTTTTGATAATATACAAGATTTTTTTACTAAATTTAAATATTTGCTATTAAGCTTGG
>ML787953.1:521579-540810 GCA_009831015.1 Picea engelmannii | reverse complement strand
GGATCACAAGTCAAGGTTGTATAAATTCACTAAGTTTTCTGATGATGACTCCTCTATTCTACTTAAACATAAGGAGAGTACTTTGCATGCACCTCCAGTGCAACATGCATATACTCTTGGTCTTCCATCAGTTTCAGACATCAGATATGATTCCATACACTCAGATTTTGTACATGGAAATAAGCAGGTAGTACAGCCAGATAAGAAGCCAACGTTGAAGCTTCAGGAGATGCCCAAGAAGGCACAGACCACACTTCAGGTAGTAGGAAACCTTGCAGGGAATCCATTGGATTCGAGCATTACTCGATCTCAACATGAGGAGCCTTCTCATGTACTTCCATCTTCAAAACCTGCGATGCCCATGCATTGCTATATGGTTCAATCTACTAATCCAAAAAACTACAATAGGGTTGTGGGAAATCCATTATGGAAAGTGGCCATGCAGAAGGAGTATGAATTACTCCTACAGAACCAAACTTGGCATCTGGTTCCACTTCCACCAGAAAGGAATATTTTCAGGTGCAGATGGGTCCACAGGATCAAGAGGTACAAGGCTAGACAGGTTGCCAAAGGACTTCATCAGATCCATAAAGATTTCTATATCTTCATGAAGAATTTCAGTGAGCAGAAGTTTCATACTTTGCGGGATCATCTTGCAGTGAATAACACAGTTGCCTAGCAGCTGTCATTTTCTTCTTTTGATACATTATCTTTTGAGGGGGGGGTTTGTTCCCACGTGGTTTTTCCTCTTTCCTCACTTTTATTCAGTGTTCATTAGTTGCATTGTACATGAGCACCTAAAATGGTCTAGTAGCCGAGACTCATTTTTTACTCCATAGTGATGTTCAGGGGGGGTGTTGGAGAAATTTCTATTTTCGACACACTAGTTCAGTGGGAGTTAACTGACTAGTTCTATTTTAGACTTTCTATTTTTACCATCACTATTATGCATGCATGCATTCCTAAGGAAAGTTAACTACTTGATTGCTTTTCTTAATTATGGAATGTTTTGCCCTATATATTAGTGTATTCCACTCATTCATTGTATCATATTGATCATGATATATGTATCAATCATTAGCTCATTGTAGTAGTGTGAATATATTTCTCATTATTCCATATTGAATCTCTCTTCCTTTCTTGACAAGCTTTGTTTGTACTTGCTTTATCTAGATCTCCTGTGGAGGTTTCCATGAAACAAAAACACAGAGCATAGATCAATATTCGAGAAGAAAACTGCCCCATGCAGTTCGTCCATCAACTCATTGATGCGAGGGATAGGATATCGGTTCTTGATGGTTTTCTTGTTCAAGTCCTAGTATTCAATGCACATCCTCATGGTACCATCCTTCTTCAGAACTAAGAAAACTCAAGAAGTGAATGGATTGTTGCTAAGTCTGATGTGCCCCATCGCTAGAAATTCCTTAATTGTTGTCTCTATCTCATCATTGAACCTCCTAGGATAACGATAGGGTGGTGTGATCATAGGTTTGGCCCCCTCCTCCAGCTCAATAATATTCTCAAACCCTCTATCAGGTGATCTCCCTAGTGGAATCGAACCAAAACCTTGTTGATACCTCCCCAACAAGTTCCTTATCTCTGTCTGATATTGTTGTCTACCCTCTAAATTCTTTTTTTTAGTGATCAAGCACTCTGCAGCATATGCTACCTCCCCATGCCTAAATATCCTCTCCATACTCTCGGTCGAAATTTTCTTAGGTGCCCTTGTCGACATGCCCCTCAGAATGATCACCTTCCCATCATTTTCCCTGAACCCCATCTCCATGGTTTGGTAGTTGGTGGTGATTTTTCCCAATGTGATCAACCACTGGACTCCCAACACCACATATGCGTCTGATAGGTTGACTACATAAAATGTGTCTCTCACGATGTAGTTACTTAACTTTATCTCCAAGTTAGGGACTCTACCTAGACACTCCACCATATGGCCATCTGCTACTGCAACATCAAATCCCTCAAACTCCTATGTCTGAAGTGCCTGCCTCGATACCAATGAAGCATCAATGAAGTTGTGGGTGGACCCACCATCGATTAGGGTGATTTCTCATTGTCTTTGAATAGTCCCTTTGATCTGGAGGGTGTCATACCTAGGAACACCATAAAGGGTTGTTATGACTCCTCCCTTTGCTGGTTTTCATACTTTAGCCTGCTCAAGAGGTTGTGGTGCTACTGGTGGACGGGTCCCTGCCAGTGTTGGTGGTCTCCATGGAGGATGCTCCTCTGCCTGTGATGGCTCATCCTCTGAGCTAGTGGAACTGTTGTCCTGCTCCTCCTCCTCACTATCCACATTGTTTGTTGCCACCTCAATATAATGGATCTCTCCCTTTCCCATGCACCTATGGCCTGGAACCCAAGGGTCTCTGCAAGATAATCATAGATTCTTCCTCATCAACTCCCATCTGGTGTCATTGTCCAAATTGGGCTTACCGTTCCATTCCCTTTGAGTATTTTTTTTATTGTTGTCTCTCTGAGGTACAAAGGGTTTGGTAACGATTTTGGGTTTCAGTGTTGAGTCCCCCATGTCTCTCGTGTGGACAATGGCCTCTTGTAGGGTGTGAGGCTTGAAATCCTTAACCCAACCCCTCAATGGCTCTGTCAATGCCTCAGTGAAAAGCATCACCAATATGTTCTCCTATATATCAGATACGACCACTGCCTTCCACTAGAACTCTATGATGAAGGCCTCGACTAATCTTGTTTGTCTCAACTATGTAAGATCCCTGAAATGGAGCTATGGATATCTCATGTCAAACCTCTCCATCAACCTCTCAGTGAAATCTAAGTATGAAGTAATGTGGTTGTGACCCAAGGTCACCAGCCCATGGTACCACCATTCCTAGGCCTCCCCATCCAAATGCAAGGTGGTGAAGTTGTCATTAGGTTAAGATTGAAATATGTGTCAAGCTTATGAACCCATGCCTGAGATGAGCATCGTGATGATCCATTGAAAGTAGGAATGTTCAACTTCCCCACTTTCTTGATGAAATCCATGTTTTGAGTTTTCCCATTACCCCTCTATGCCTCTTGGGGTTTGTTCTGATACCTGATCGAACAATAGTATAGAAAATTCATGTCTACATGGAACTTCGGTCCTAGTGCCAAGTAGTATCTCATGTACTCTCTGAATGGATCCTGTGGCACTGCATCTCCCTAACCCGATTGTCGTCCTGCATACCCTGGTTGTCCCAACAATTATCCCCTTGGAATTGTGGATATAAAGGTCGAAGAATCCTCCGAAATGATGTATAGGCTCAGACAGGTGAAGGGTTTGCACTCGGTCTTCCCTGAGATCCATTGGAGCCACTGGCCCCACTTCCCTGATGTCCTCTTGAACCACTCACTCCTCCTGTGGCATTGGCACCTATAGTGCTCACGTTATGATGGATCATCTATATATTGATGGCCATCTATGTTATGGCGTTCATCATGTCTCGTTGTCCTTTGGTTAGGTCATTCAAGATGGCATGCGTACTGTTCAGATGTGTCTAGGGTCCTTTCCCCCTACCCTCTTTATTCTCTCGTATTTCACCCATACTCCTCTCTATCTCTACCTTTGTGTCAAAGTTGATATGCTCTATGTCCTTTAACCTTGGCTCTGTATCGGATTGAGTGTGGAAGGGAGTGTAGTCCCTTCTATTCCTATCTCTCCAGTCTCTTCTATGACCTCTGCGGTACTGAATGTACTCATCACCAATATTTCATTGGCCCTCTAGGTATTCTTCACCTGTTCCCAGAATCATGGGGTCATGAGAAGCACTTTCTTCATAGGCTAGCAGGAAGAAAGCTTGGATACCACTGTAACATCCAAGATCTGGCTAGTCTAGGAAATGTTGCTAATCTAATATGTCTATTATCTGATCTGATACACTGGGGATTTCTGGATGCGTTTTAGATGTATGTGTAGATAATTAATTGTTTACGACATATAAATGAGCATACAGATAGTAAATGAGACAAAATAATACAAACCATATATTATGATATCTCTACGGAGTAAATGTCGAATACCGCTGAATAAAATAAATCACTCGGCTAGATCACTGACAAAAGGATATTAGTTRGAATACAATAAGAAAACTAAAACAATAATACCCGATACTAGAAGAAGTCTGTGGGATCATTRAATGAGATGTAAGATCTGTTGTGAGCTATGGAAACTCATACGACAACTGCTGCAAGACTGGAAAGTTCGCCTTGATGGATAAACACCTCGGATCTGCCTAGAAACTATCCCAATCAGTGCGCCCTGCTCTCTCTCTCTCTCTCTCTCTCTCAGTCATGGTGACTAATCTAYTGACAATAATCCCTYTGTTGATATGTCTGGACACTGGATGGATCCCCCTAGGGAAATTCGCCCCTCTGTTGTTGGAAACTGCGCCCTAGTGATTCCCCTGTCGGAATCRACTGATAAGGATCTCAAACCGAGCGCCCTAGGCTATTGGAAAATGGGTCGGAAGTATTTCCTTGGATTCAATCTGATGATCACTTGGGAATCCCAAATGTGTCCTCCCCAACTATCGCACCCTCAACAGCTGCAAAATGCACCCCAGATGATTTCTCCGTCAGAATCTGATGAGAAACAGGGCAATAGATGCACCTTGCCTTCCTCTCAACTGAGTCAGAAGGGAATCCCTGGATTCTCCTTGGATGGGATAAGTCGACTTGTTAAACCTCCTCATAAGCTTCACCCTCACCCTAAATAAGTGCACCCTTGTGGCTGCAACCTGTGTAATTGATGCTAAAGACTGATGGAATATTTGTGTGATCTCCCCGGTGACTAGGGTGTGTCTCTCAACACCAAAATCAACCTCTGGGTGTATTCCTCCTGGAATCCACTGAGCTATCTCTCCTCAATGACAAGTCAAAAACTACATAATGGCGAATTAGGTTGCTTTACCCTTCCTTTATATATTCTCAAAACCCTCATTCGTTGTTGACCTATTTTTATCTTATTTGTTTTATTTTTAGCTCACTTTGAATTAAAAGTGCTTTTAGTCACTTTTATCTCAATGTCTCTTTTAGGTCAATGTCACTTTCAAATTATAACACACTCAACTGAAGTGACCTCTAGTAACCTTGTTTACCCCTGCATGGCCCTGGATATAGTCTAACGGAGTTGTTTAGACCATTAATCCTCCTCTCTGGAGCTCCTATTTGGAAAGGGACATTACACTATTGGAGAAGAGTTGGAAGATGAAACGAAGCTTGGGGGGCATGTCTCTAACCTTTGATCATCATTCTGGAGTTAAGCCCCTAGCTTCTCAATATGGGGGCAAAGTACCAACCACCCAACTTTGGACTTTACATTGGGAAGTGTTGAGCACATTTAGTTTTAGGTTTTAAGCTCATTAAAACAATGAAACCAGTTCTGAGCATAGTTTTCCTAGTCTCAAGCTCATGGAAAAATGAAACCTACCCAAGAATAGTTTTACTTTGTTTCAAGATTGTGTAAAAATGAAACCAATCTCGAGTTTAGTCTTTGTCCCTTCTCGTGCTCATAAATACAAGAGAATAGGTTACCGAGCTTAGTATTTTTTCTTTCTTGTGCTCACAAATACATGAGAATAGGTTACCAAGTATACTTTTATCTTGTTTTCGATCTCGTAAAAGCTATATGAAAAATGAACTCTTTGGAGTCTCATTTAATCTCTTTTCAGACTCTAAATATAAAAAGATTTTCAAGTGAGCTTGTTTCCTTTCACACTCGTTAAAAGGTTAGAAAGGGCGTCTTTCGAGTGATAGTTTACCCCTTTTTCGGCATCATTAGACTAATTATGAAAAAGGAATACTCTATTCAAGAATGATTAGAAGAGTTCTAGGTATCGTTTTATACTTTTTCAGACCTTGGGGACTAACTTTACGAAAAATTTCATTGTGGAGTCTTCGTTACGACCATTTTCAAACTCTCTAAACATGAAAAGACCATCGATTTTACCTTCTTTGGACTCGTAAAACCAAACATTGAAGGACCCATCTGGGAACGAACTCTTCCTTCTTCATGTTCGCTCAATATATGATGAGGGACTCGTCACTAGATGAGCTAGATCAAGTATCCGTTATCCTCCTCAAGCACGTAAAACAAGAAAGAGGTACTCGTCGTTCATGGTGGAGAATTTTAGAGGGTTTTTTCTTCTTGTTATATTCATTCATTGGTAGCAATTACTACTTTGAGTCTCCCTTGAACAATGCACATGTTCTATCATTACATCCAACAATCGAGTCATCCATTCTCTCTCATTGACCACCATTTCCATCACGTGTCACATTCCCCTGATAGGTCCATGACCATTATTATGGTATTCATCTGGTTTAATGTTGCCGATTCAAGTTATTTATCATGCCTCCTTGTTCAAGAGAAGTTTACCTGCATCGGCACCTGTAGTTCCTTTCAGCTTGTTTATCACGGCCATCGCTATGTCAATTGTGCTCCATTATTATGATTTTCACACCATCCATATTTACATGTTTCGTGTTGATTGATGGGGATACATCAAGGCCTTCCTTCGACGTATTTTACCCTGTCGAATATAACTCATTATCCAGTATTGAAATATAGAAACCCATTAGTACCCTGGGACTTGCAAATATCAATGGTAGGTCTCCTTGCATTTTTACAGTGGGTTTTCATCCTTGACTCATGTCAAATGAATCTATGAGTGTTCGATGTCAACTCATTTATTCACACTTTGTAGATTGTACTAGGTATCTTGGGTTCCATCATCATCATCGGTGGATTCCCTTACGTCTGTTAATGGTATACATTAATGACCGGTAATCAGACAATTTCTACCATGCTTGACTTCATCTCATTTATTTGCATGTTCTAGATTCATACCATTTGGATCAAGGACGAAAACCTTGGGATAATATCACACTTATGTTAGATTATATTCTTTCCCAAGATATGATGGAGAATTTTCATAGATTGCTCAGTTATTGAGTCATCTCATTGATCTGTATGATGTGACATAGATCCACATTTGTAATTGGTCGTGGCTATGATTTCACTTGCGTCTTGCATGGATCCACAGTGTATACTTGTGTGGCCATGATCAAGTCATGATTGGTTCTTGATGGATCCACGGTGTATTATGTTGTGGCCATCATCCCATCACTTGTGTCATGCATGGATCCGCATTTTATTTATGGTAGATATGTTCTTGTCTTTCTTACCAAGCATGGGTACACCTGCCTCGGGAGTCCTTTTCTACAGGACTGACGATGCTCTTCTCCAAGCTTATTTTCCTAAAGCTCTGCGACTTGATTTATAAAGTGTTTCGGCCATCAGACACCTCTTCTTAACTCACACTTTAGGGGGAATTTGTTATAGATTTATTTTCCACCTAATTATTAGGTCATTATCACCTAAAGATCACCTAATCATCAGGTCATTATCCCCTAGAAACCCCTTATTTTAACACTTAAAACCTACCACTTTTTCCCTAAGTTCCTAGCCAAATTCCAACTTGGTCACTCTTTTCCTTCACTAAGGGTGTGACCCAAAGGTATGGTCACTCCTTTTGGCCTACTAAGGAGAGACCAATCACTCTATCTATGTGTCTAGGGAGCGACTTGTTGATGATTACAACTGCGTGAGACATCCTCTAGGACACATACTGAGTGAGTCAGCCTGAGAGAGAGCCCATGATTTGGGTGTTCCCATGAGATGGGTGTGTTGTTCCTCTCTCATGCGGAGAAGGAATGTTGTGTGTACCCCTATGTGGGGTGAGGAAGCCCATGAGTTGGGTGTGCCCATGAGATGGGTGTGTGGTTCCTCTCTGAGATAGAGATGTAACGTTGTGCCCTGTGTGAGGTGGTGAAGCCCATGATCTGGGTGTGTGGTTCCTCTCTGAGACGTAGATGGAATATTGTGTGCCCTTGTGTAGGGAAGCACATGAGCTGGGTGTGTGGTTCCTCTCTGAGACGGAGATGGAATTTTGTGTTCCCCTGTGTGGGGAAGCCCATGAGTTGGGTGTATTGTTCTGAGACAGAGATGAAACGATGTATTGGCATCCTCTATGCAGAGAGTTGAGATGATGTGATACTCTAGATGATTCTCTTATGTAACACAGTGAGAAAGAGATCTATTGAGTTGGATGTGAATGTCATTGAGAACATGTGAACGTGATCCTAGTGGTTGAGCAATAGTGAGTGAGGTTCTCCTATGAGATGCAGTGAGAAAGAGATCTGTTGAGTTGGATGTGCTTGTGGCTGAGCACAGGTGAACGTGATCCTAGTGGCTGAGCACTAGTGAGTGTGGTTCTCCTGTGATATGCAGTGAGATAGAGATGTGGACATCCATGTGGTTGAGCACAAACAAATGTGCCCCTAGTGGCTGAGCACTAGTGGGTGTATGAGATCCCTTGCTATATTTTCCAAGAGTCAGAATTACTTGTAACACTATTTGTGATGTAAAGGGTACAGGTCGGCCCCACCATAATGTAAAAGATAATTAATATGGTAATTATTAATTATATTTTGATTTACTGAGGTCGGCCCTATTGTGCCAATAGACACATCATTTGATGTGATAAGTCTTATATAAATAAAGGTGAATTCCCACTGAGGAAACACACTTAACATTGTGTCATCTCATGATTTCAGAAGTTGTGGTCTAAAATTATGATAATTACAGCACCCTCTTGTGTGCTAGATTTGGTGATGGTGTGGGAGCTCTTTCTCTTGAAGAATATAGCAAAGGATTGGTTGGGTTTTCTTCCCTTGTCGAGAAGGGTTTTCCAGGATACTTCTTATGTTCTTGTGCATGGTTATTCTTCTTGTGATCTTGGTTTTTTGCAGTAGTTATGGTTCAAGTAAAAGCTAAACAGAAAATTTAATTAAATGCATGAGCCATAGCTCATTGAAAATTCAACAGGCTATCAGAGTGGGTCTTGAAGAATACCTCTTGCTCAAGGTTGAAGGAAGACCGTGGTCACCCAAAGACTGCTAAACCCTTGCTTCTATTGCACAGAAAAGAGGCCGGACCCCCCAACAATTAAAGGAAAGTCATCTTACACCTGTGGTCGGAGTAAGGAGATTTATACTTTTGTTGGGTAACCTCTTTCCTTAATCTTAGGGGCTTCTTGACTTTCTTGTTACAACCACTTTACCCTTTCATTAAAGGATTGTAATCAACTAGGGGCATCTTGACCATTCTTCGGGGCTTCTAAATTCACAAGGCCATAACTCCTCAACCATGAGGAACTACATGGCGTACCACCTATCACTGAAAATTGCATGACAAGCACTATCCATCCATGAGTGATTTACCTGCATTTACATCGTCCTTCTAACCTTGTTCCTTGATCAACTACAATTTCCATAAACATACCTTTGGAGTTACCGAACTTCTTCAAGGGTTGACATCAATGACAACCAATATTTCAAAAATCATGAGGATAAATACACCTATGTTTTTAAGTAAGTGATACTCCATTTTTAACAATATGCAAGAATATAAAATATTCTTGGGAAAGCACCAGACTTGAATTTGTTTTTTTGAGTTTTGGTTTGAACAACATTATATTGTAAATATTCATAATATTCTTGTTCATAAAAAATATGAAAATATGGTTAACTTTCTTCCATTTGTACTAATTCCGGGACTTTATCTTGATCATTGATTGTTTCTTGATCAAAAGGCTCATTGTTTTGAACAAAATTTTCTTCTTCTATATTTTTTTCTAGCACAACATTTGGGATTTCGGGTGCTCTTGGTCTGTGCTCTTCAGGTATTTGATATCTATCATTTATACCTATTTTATCAGGTAATGGGGCTCTCATTTTTTTATGTGGTGGAGTGACATTCTCACTCATCTTGAGTCAAGTTATCTCATTTTGCTTTTGTCGAATAGCCTTCCTCATCTGAGCAGTTTCTATTTTTTGTCTAGTCTCTTGAACAAGTTCAAGATTCTTTCTCACATTAGGGGGTAGGCCTTGAATAATCCCTCCCACAATTTCTCAACCTTCAAAAATTCTAGAAGTGGATGGTCCCTAAGATGACAATGCTATACTTGTCATCTGTCTTTGCACTTTTCCAAGAATAATCTCATGGCCAACATTAGTTTCTAGCATGTATTCTTCCATTTATGTTGCCTTTTGAATTGCTTCATTTAATGTATTTATTTGTGAGACTCTTATTTCATAGTTCACATTTGATGGCATGGAATTCTCGTAATATCCAAATATAACAGGGGTATTTGTGCATTTTTCATCTGGGATTTGATTTAATGTACTACACAATCGTAAATTGAAATCCTTGATTCTTTCACCCTTTTGAAGATGGATTTGGGTGAATTGAGTAAGTAGAGTATGATATGCAATATGATGTGCATATATAGTCATGAAAATATATTATATATCATCAAACGATCCAATTGATTGAACTGAGAGAGAAAGATATCGGTCATAGGCCGGGCTTATCAAAGTTTGAAGAAAGACTTTGACCATTACATCATCATGTTCAATCAAATGAATATCACAAATAATAAGGAACTAATCCATATGCTTTTTAGGATCCATAATCCCATCACTTGAAAATACAAGTAAAATTCCTTGAGGAAGAGTTGGAATATGATGTTGCTCTCCCTGTAAATTGAGTGGATTGGATCTATGTTTCCTTCTTGGGTTTCTATTTATTTCATTTCTTTCTCTTTATTCATTAGGATTTCACTTCTTTATTCTTCTTGATCACTCATGTTTATTATTGTTGGGTCTAAGCTATGTAGTGTTGTTTATTCAATACATGCATGCACGTTCACTGACCTTCATAACACTGGGGGGTTTAAGACCCAGGGTTCTTCCAGAGCGTGTCCAACAAAAACCCCTAAGCACCGACATATAAATCCTTGACCGAGGCCGAGGAAGGTGTCACTTGAGATGCAAAGAGTATCACATAGACCAAAACATATTATGTCAGGGATGGAGGATCAAACATAACTAACAAAACTACAAATGGAATCCATGTAATTCATATTTGATAATATCACAAGGACTAAGAATTAACACAATACATGCACATGTGTTACTCATTCATGGCAAACACAGAAAAAATATAATTGTTGTAGATTTATTACTGAATGTATTCCATCATCTTAGAGACATACAATGTGTTGAATAACTGAGTTGCACAACATAATACCTCATCTCATTACTATAAAAATAGTGGAAATACAAACATATCCACCTTGCGCTAAAATGTAAGACTAGGACATATGCAAGACACGAGAGACTTATCCATATAACACAGGACCGCAGTAGGCTAACTTCAAGCTCTAGTACTGATGGATTCCCCAATTCACCAGCCTCTTTTCTAAGATGAGAGCTCTCTTTTATATCTCTTTCTATCGAGGAGTGTTGTTCTTCCTTATTCTTCTCCACTCACTTGTATGATATAACGACCTCGCATGATTTTGGCACCTGCTAGGGCTCCATGTAGGTTTTCTGCATCAGGGGCAATATTAACTGCCCTGGCCATCTCATCTTTTGTCTACCCCACACATTCATCTTCTACTAGAAGTAATCATTTCAAGAGATATCCCGACGATTCCTTTCTTGCTTCTAATGGGCTTCTTCTTGATTTATGGAGCAACTAACAAAACTCGGACCAGTGCGCTCAACTGAAAGAACTTGGACTGACGCTCCCTTGACCACCTTTAGACTTGGCATGCTACTAAAAAAAAACTGGTATGCTATGTGCACTACGAAATTATTTCACAAATATCCTTAGGCGCTCACAAAACTATTGGATGAGCGCGCACAACTTTCATTTGTGCACACATGCAAAAATGTACCCAAAAATTTGGGTGCCAACAAACCCTCACCACTATTACCTAGATCATCCTCGAGCTAGATACTTCATAGTCCTCCGGGAAAAGTGTGAGAAAGATAAGATAACTTTTGTGCAGGATAGTTGTGATTGTGTCTTGTGACTTGAACCAAGAACTTCATGGGTGCTTGCGGGGAAATACAACCAAGAAGCACATCTTCCTCAAGAGAGAGCATCATTCATTGTTCATTATGCTCTTTGGAGGTAGCCATTTAAGTAGGAATCCTCAGTCGATGAAATCCTGGGGATTCTGGAAGAGGTGTCAGGGTGAGATGGTAGGGATAGAATGAATGGGATTACCAACAAGGAGTTTTCCCGATCTACATGGTCTTGGGGCAAAAGAGGTTCAGATGTTGGCAAGGAGGGGGTCAAGTGAGTCCCTATGAAAGGGATCATCTGAGAATTGAAGGGGATGAATCATGGTGCAAAAGGAATCCTCGATGGATGTAATGGGGAGAGGGGCATCTTTGTGTGAAGGAAACTGAGTTTTTAGGAAGCAGAGAATCACAACAATGATATGGGAGCAGTTGGAAAAGAGTAGAGGAAGGATGAATGATACTGGACCAGTGAGGCAGAAGCATTCTCACTTGATTTCTGAATAATCATCTTTTAAGAAGAACATAAAGGTGCATACTATAAGAATATTCAAAATATTATGTCATGTTCATGTAGATGTATGCCTTGAAGAAAAAACAGTCAAGGCGGGAGCGACACTGAATAAAGTATTCATTCAGGGAATTCTATAAATACATAAAGCATACAAGAACATAGAGTCCAAATGGGCAAGGCATAGATGAACATTCGACTTGGTTCACATTGGCCAAAATAAACTATCTTCCATAGAAGGAGATGGGAGTCGATGTTGAAATATAGGATACAGGTATAACAAAGATTCAGTGAACAAGACTTTTGTTTTCATGGAATTTATGAGCCAGGACTCGAGATATATATTAGCTACAGTTCCATATGCTAGAGTCATAGATATATTTCAGAAAAGGAGATGAAAGTGCACTAATCTAGTACATGAGATCGAAGACATAAGATGAAGACTTATTTCCAAAAGAATCGACAAGATGGAAGAGCAAAGAAGTTTCATCATTAAGTTATTGATTAGAACATTTCAGTAAGATGGAAGAGTGAGTTAGAGTTATCATCACTAAGTTGTTGAATATATATACTTTTGGAGGTCCAAAAGTTCTTCAGTGGGAAGGTGTGATCTAGGAGGATCTAAGAAACGCTCACAGAGGTCCAAGAGGATCTGGAATGCTCACAGAGGTCCCAGGGGATCCATAAAAGCTCAAAGTTTGATTGTCTCAAAATTTCCTGAAAATGACATTATTGCGTAGAGATCATCATTATATTTCCAACGACACGCCAAACAAAGCTCATATGAAAACATTATGAGTAGTCAAAGTTTGGTCAAACCAGGAAAATAGGGGTGACATGTGACACCACTAGAGGGTGACACATGGCACCACTAGAGGGTGACATGTGTCATAGTGATGTCAGTAGTGACACATGGTACAATAGGTGATGTGGTAGATTAGCTGGCATATCTAGTCAACAATTGGCAAGTCTGTATTCCAAGTGGTCCAATGATTGTTTGACACATGGCATTGGTTTAGCCAATGAGAGGCTACCATGTGGAAACCCCTTATTGGCCAGTAATGGTTAAGGTTTTATACAATTATTATGGAGTCAATATGGTTCGACCCCATGACCTCCATAGCCACCAAATCCTTAACAAAGTATCCCCAACCAACATACTACACGATGGGTCTTAACCTTTTTTTTTTCTTCATGTGGTTCACTGCATCGGAATTGGTGCTAGCTACATCCACAGAAGAATACAATGGAAAACCCTATGAGTTAACAGGGTTATACCACTGACTTGATTACAGGCCTAACCCCAAGGGGGAACAAGAGATTTGAACATGTGACCTCCTTCGTTGGGGATAGATTTACGTCTGGCTCAGAACCACTTGAGATAACCCTTGGGGATATTTAGGTAAAGTGTGTTTATTTAATGGGTCTTAACCTTTATGTGGAATATATTTTATTTAAATTTATGAAAGGTTTCAATTGGGGGGAAAAGGGGCCAAGGACTAGCCCCAGCCCGTGGTTGTATGCAATGTAATATGTCTACAAGGTATTAGGCAAGGGGGATAATGAACCATCTAGCACCATAATATATGTTAACCATATAACAATATAACTAGCGTGTATATGGTTTAACACCATATACTATATAAAGTATATATAACCATATGATTAACAAAACCCACGAAAGAGCGGTGGTTAGTGGGAATGGAACCCACGAACCTGGAAAATTTAGCAATGATTTTAACCATTGCACCAACCATCCCACATTTAATGGAGATACTCCAAATTTAGTAATTAAGTTGCAATTATTTTGGTTGGTAGTTTGGAGGCCATGGACTATATATTGGGCACATACCCCAATGTTGTACACACATTCCAAGGGCTTTATGCACACATCCCAACACACAATTTTATGCCTATTTTTTCCTCGCAATACATGTCAAGGGTCCAATACATTTGAGGTAACACCGTAAATCGTATTGAGGAGTACCTTGATGAAATTTAGAGTATTTTATATCAATTTTCCATGATTTTCTCTAGGAATTCAGTGGTGCATTCTGTTTCTACATTTGAGCGGCGGATTTTTAGAGTGTCTCCAAAATTATGGTTTTTTAAGCCTATATTGTAATGTAATTTGGAATTGTCAGATGATAAAGAACAATCATTATATTTAAATGGACTTTGAAGATGCAGTGGTGTATGCAATTTACATATGTATTTGAGTTCTTTTATTTTCTGTTGTATTATCTCATTTACATTTCAAGTTATTCACTCGTTTATGAGTTTATGGATAAGTAAGACATCCACATGTGATTTTGAAAATAATCAAGTGATCTTCATTTATATGCCTGAATCTGGTGGGGTGTTTAGTATCTGCATATGAACTAATTAGTGTCTAAGGATTCTTTGGGATGAATTAGTATCAGAGTTTGTTGATATTTAAGGATAAGTTGGTGTTAGAACTCGTGTGGTATTTTCACATCAGGAGACTCAGCTCTGATACCACATGATCTGAAAATACCCAAGATGAAGAACATATGATCTAGAACTAAACATCCGACTAGATTCGGGAATATGGAATATGATCGGGAATGGAACCCATGACCCCACCAATTTTAGCAACGGTTTTAACCATTTCACCAACCATCCATTTTTAATGAAGATCCTCCAAATTTAGTAATTAAGTTGTAATTATTCCGTCTGGTATTTTCATATAAATGTCCACCTCTTTTAATTCTTTATCAATCTCTTTGTATTTTCAAGAAGGTCATGTTGCCATATATTTTTTTACATTTTTTAAAGACTCTTGAAAATGAAAACTTGTCGATTCCCTAATTAAAGGATTAAAACTGACTCATTCCTCCTTAACTAGTCTTATGTACTCTTCCTCATATACCTAATCAAGATTAAACTTAAAAGGATCAACAAGTTTTTTTTCTCTTTTATCAATCTAAAGTAATGTGAGCATATGATCAAACCCTCCTCCTACATCCACCCAAGAACACATTTATGTTTTATCCATTAATAGATTCTCTAAGGCTAGGAATATATCCAATATCTTGGACACTTCTTATCCTTTGAGCCTATTGTTCCTCAAAGTGGGAAGATTTTTAATGGGCTCCACAACCGCCAAATCCACCTAGTATATATTTTTCCTAAAAAAATATGCTAGTGTATCCTACCTTTCATTCCCCCTCCACCCACAACCTCAAAAATTCTTAAGGAAAAATTTAGATCCCCACCTACAGTTAAATTTTCCTACCTTAAAACCTCATGAGAAAAAAAATCATCTCAGAAGGGATTCTTTTCCTTATATGGGACATAATAATTTATAATTGTTATGTTAAATCCTAGTTCTTAGAACTAAAATTTTGTACATATTCTAGTTGTAATGAAAGAAAAATCAATAATTTGACTTTACTTTTCCAAATACTGATGAGCCCTATTAAAAACCATTTTCATATATCACTAATAATTCCCGTCATTTTATAAGTTTACCTAAGAGCTCCACCAACTTCTTCCCTTCTCCCATAGTTTCTTGTAACAACATCACATCGAGATTTTGAACTTCCATCAATCTAGCTAGGGATAGTCTCTTTGAGGGGTTACCAAACCCCTTATATTAAGTTATACAATGATCATTCAATAAACTTATAGGGGTTATTTCCCACTCTGTGGCCCCCTTTCGATGATCTATGTTTCCCTTGTTGAATCTCTCTTAAGTCTTTTTCTTAAGCATGGTGGAGTAAGGACTTCATCCTTGGATGGTTATGTGTAGAATCCTCAAAAGGATATAACCCTAATCCACCTTCAATGATAACCTCAAAAAAATATATGTCCTAATTTATATACCTAACATCATACCTAAGTTTAGACTATAGGAAGAAATTATTACTTACTATAACTATGTGCAAAAGACTCACTAGACAAGCTTATCGTAACTTTTCAATATGCCCTCATTTTCTCAAACATGAACCACCTTTTTCTTTTCATTAGGATATCCATTATTCTTTGATTTATTTTTCGTTTGACCCCTNAAAAAAAAAAAAAAAAAAACCCACCGAGTACAATTTGTCTACCTACCTCAAAGGGAGAAGGCCAAGAACCCCAATCCTTAAAACCAAACCAATCTTCCCTTGAATTTAAAGAAGAGTTTGGTTCATTTATGGATAACATACTAGTTGAATCTTTAGGTTGATATTTAGAATTTGAATCCTCCTTTGTTTTTACCTCTACTTTCCTTTCATTGATCAATGGAAAATGCTTGGACATGAGTCTCCTCTAACTTTGAATATATTATTTAAGAAAGACTCAATTTGGACTAAGCCATTTGCTTCCATAGCTCCTACATTTTCCTTCTTTTCCAATCTAATTTTTAAGGAGTTCTATTCCATAACTCATTAATGATTTATTTTCTCTTCCATACATATTCAGTGAGTGGAATACTTCACTCATTGACCATAGCTCAAAATTATGTCACCTCATGCATCTGAAATGGGTCTGTAGATAATCCAAGATTTTCTTATAAGTATAGTTTCCTGTCACAACTTCTATAAAATCCCAAAGACCCTATTACATATAAAATTCTACCAATATATTCACTAAAGTCCTTATAGTATTGTTCAATATCCAAAGTCCTCCTAAAGATATCCTTAAGAATCCTCAAGAACTTATTGTATCAACACTCCAAAGGGAGCCAAGATGGTTTGACCCAAGCTAGGAATATTGTAAAGGTTTCTGCGATTGAAAATTATATGCCAATTCACTAAAGATAGAACATAATACCTCCAATACATTGCTACTCCAAAATTTTCCTGGAATCCATATCATTCTTCATTAAAAATTCTATCCAACCTCGAGATATATATTCACTTTCACTTCCCTTTTTCTCGTGTTTCATCTTTCTATGGAGGACTTCCAAATATAAATTTCAACCTATGATAACCTCTCCTCACACTACCTTATTTGATGACCCTCCTTCCAAGCTATACCACACTAGATTAGCATCTTCATATCTCCCTGTATGTTCATACATAAGCTTATCCTTATCAATCCTTGAGCCTTCTTTCTGAAACAAAATGATAGCCTCTTTTCCTCTAACCTCTATGCTACAAAACACCTCAAACTTTGAGATCTCACCTACACTATTGACTTCATTCACCAAGTCCTTACCAACTACCACATTGTATAACTCAACTTTATATTCCACCATCGAATAACTAGTTGGAACTCCACCTCCCATGCCATAGTCTTTAGTTTCACTATTAAGGCACATAATATCACATGTCAATCCCACCTTTCCCACATCTACATAGTTTCCAAAAACATTCATCGATTCATTAGATACCCCCTCAAAGACCTTAACTTAACTAACTTATTTGAATACATAAATGCATTCCATTACATTCAAATAAATACTAGTTGAACTAACCCATAAAATAGGGGATTCCTTCGATCTTGTTAGTCTCCTACACATTTGAATTTTCTCTTTCTTTGGCTTCATGTGGTACAATAGTGGTTGTTCAAGTGTTTTGTTGTTGTCACTATGCCACATTGCAAATTTTGTAAAAATGAAGGGGCCAACAAGCCTTGACCAATCATGTTGACTCACCCTTGAATCAACTCCACAACTCTTCACTTGTGCCTTGTTCTTTTGCACTCCCTCCAAATGAAGGTACCAAATCAAGTACTAAATCCAATGTACAAACTCTAATCTAGTTGAAGGTCTCTATCTCCTTATTTCATTTTCTTAAAAAAATGGAAGCCCCTATGATGAAGGCCTAGGATTGTTCACTATTAGTTGTAGGAAGTTTCATATTCAAAACAACTCACCATTTTGAATCCATAAATAACTCTAGTTGTAATAAGTCAAAGTAGGAAGTTGCGTAGTGGGGAATAAATCTCCTAGGGTTGGCTAGTCCACCAACATCCTAAGGGAATCAACAAAATCCACCCATGTGGGTTCTATCCAAAAACTTTTAGACTCATCTCTGGAATGTTTCACATAGTAAGTGTTCCCCCAAAATTTGACATGGGGAAGGAACTTACATAGCGTGAAGGTGATCTTCTAATTGTTAGAAAAAATTTCAATAGAGTAATAACCCTCTAACAAAATTAACCATTTCTCCAAAGCATATGCATCTATCTAGACTTCAAATAAAATAATGTCAAAGTTAAATTGTACCTTGAAGGTAACCATACCTCTAAAGTGATTTATTGTCAAAGGTGCTTCCATAACTATTGGCAATCGCCAAAGGATCTAGGTGGAATTATCCATCATTTAATTCCTATGTCATGCAAGGGCCTCCTTGAGCAACAACTTGATAAGATCTCTTGCTCCATCATCTTCCATTTTTTCCACCATGGGAGATTGGTCCCACCAATGAGTGTATTATTCACCAATTTTAGTTAGTTTGAGGCCCAACTCCTTGTACCCTAACCTAGTCGAGGACATACACGGAAAAAACAAAAAAGAGTAGATTTCTCTGATACCACTGGTTTGAATTATGTGGAAAATGAAATGAAGATAGAAATATAGATGGAATCACATAGAGTCATTGTAGAGAGCACAATAATATAGTGAACCCCAATATCTATTAATGAATGAAATAGAAAAACATTGCAATATGCAAAGAAATATAAATTGGCTAGAATGGTGGTAGCTTATCTCTAAAGAGAGATGTCTCAACTATGTTGATTCACAAGCAGACCATTAAAATTGGCTAAAATTGGATTTTAACATAAAGTATAAATCCATAAGAGACAAAAACCCTAACCCTC
>ML787953.1:490311-509647 GCA_009831015.1 Picea engelmannii | reverse complement strand
ATCTTTAGCCTACTACTTTCGGATGCATGCAACAGTGCGGGAGGGCCCTCAGTGGGTCTATTTCGGAGCCTGTCGATCTACCAGTTGGCCACAATTAGCAGGATGAGCCTCAAAATCACGAGAACCTTCAATGCACAAGGCAGGTGGTGGTTCAGGCATTCATTCCTCAGTCCCTCACGCCATGCAGCCCCATTCTCCCAAGGCTCCCGTAGGTGACATTTCTCAGATCCATTCTTTCTTCTTGAATGACAATAGTGTGCACTTGCAGGAGGATCTGAGTAGTGGTTCGAAAGAGGTTCAATGTGGGATTCTGAAGCCAGTCTCTTCTCCTGAGAGTTCATCTTTGAAGAAGCGTTGTTGGAAGGAAAAAAAAAAAGGGCAAAGTAAAATGGTTGTTGGAGACGACGTGAAGCTAGAGTAGATCCAAAATTTGCTGGGAAAGACGAAGGTTGGAAGGTTCTGTGGGAAGATGGTGAGACTGGAATCATTACGAGATTTGATTGATTCAAACTTGATAATGGTGTTGGGTTATAGACCAGAGTTTCACACCATGGTGTGGGGTTGTTTGTGCTTTAAGTTTCGATCGAAGGAAGATTTGGGGGCTATTTTCAACCGATCGTGGGGTTGGGGGCCATCCGATATGGTGTTAAAAGAGTGGGCAATCAATTTAGGTTTATGGAAAGAGGAGGTGCTAACCTTAATTGGAAACAAAATTGGTCGTTTCTTAAACTACAAAACCTGATTGGGATACAAAGCCAAATCATCCATGGAAGTTTGAAGCTCACATGAGAGAGGGCTTACTTGAGGAAATTGAATTGGTTTGTGGTGACTTCATGTGGATATAAAGAATAGACTATTGGAGGGATCATTTTCCTTGTTTTGATTTTCATGAGGAATCATTTTCCTTGTTTCGAGGCCCATTACCACAAGTCATAGGCACACATCTCTCCTTTCACGAAAATTTGGACGCAGAATCTTGTTGATGTTAGTTGTAGCATCGGACAGGTATTTCCACACAGGTCTAGAACTAGATCTGTGGAAATTGTCCAAATCCTTCTACTCTTGAATTTACTTTAATTAAAAAAAAGAATTATTAAAGTAAATTTCTTTTATTAATTAATTATGCAATTAGTTCATTGATTTATTTAATAAACATGCTAAAAGTACTTAGCATGTAGCATGTAGTCTAAATCTCAAGTGAGTTTGAGAAGTAATCTCAACAGTAGATCACTTTTGAGATTCGAAATAAATTATAACTCAGGATTATAAAAGAAAGGCTAGGGTGAAGGAGAAAGACACTTGACAGACGCTTGAAAGATTCAATGAGATCTTGGATAGGGAAGGAGAAGGACTTTCATCTAGAGATCAGGTCAAGGAGAAGAGAGAACAGAGGCTTATGCGGGTGTGTTTCAGTCTAAGGAATCCATGAGAGAGTGTCGGATCGTACGAAACTTGTCATATAAGTTTTTTGTACAAATACACGGTTCACAATGAGGTGAATCATGTATATACGCGATTTACAAGAAGTCGAATCGTGTATGCCTCAAAAAACATGCCAAAACTAGTCGTATAGTAGGTTAGACCTTGTCAGGTTAGTTTGCAGTTGTATTTCTCTAAGTGGGCCATTATCCCTGTTATAGGAGCCATGATTTAAGCATAATAAAATCATTCTCAACATTGGTTTTCCCTTCAGGGTTTTTCCAGGGGTATCTACCAAAAAATATTGGTGCTCATGTGTGCATGATTTGGTTTCCTTATTTATACTTTTGTTGCATGTTTAGTTGATTACTCAGTTGTGATTTTATTTGATAAAGTGATTCTGTTTGGAGCTAATTGTCGGGTGTTAAGTAGGAGAAATTTAAACATGGTATCATAGCAGGTCCTCTGAAGGGAAGCCAAATATCAGATCCATGGCAGATTTATAACCAACAAAAGGAAATTGAAGGATGGATTTTCAGGGAAATAATCGTACTGAGGTAGAGCTAGGTTTTTGCAGGTGTATGGAGGCATACACAATGCATAGAGGACACAGTCTCGTGCATACACAATTTGCAGTGTATCAAATCGTGTATATACGCACTTTGTGATGTTGACAGTCGCGTTTAACCCATACAGGTCGGCACATGGGCAATTTTCCAGTAGTAGGTTATTTCCAGGGAAGTTTATCAGGTCTTAGGGATGGCAACAACATCGTTGAGAGTTGAAGACAGATTGGATGGAGCATCCAACTTCCTATCTTAGAAAGCAAGAGTGAATTTGGCATTGAAGGAGTACGACCTTTGGAAGTTAGTGGATAAAGCAGTTACTCCACCAAAAGATCTGGTAGCTTTAGATGCTCACAAGAAGAAGGAGATCAAACAAGAAAGGTTCCTCCTAGATTCAGTGAAGGATCATTCAATCCCTCAACTAAATGAGAAGAAGGCGACCAAAGAGATGTTTGATGCCCTGGTAAGTTTATTCCAGAGAAAGAACATGAATAGGAAGATGGTCTTAAGGAATAAACTTAGATCGGTTCAGATGTATAGATCAGATAATGTTACTAGCTATCTCATGAGGATCAAACATGTACGTGATCATCTTGCAGCGATAGGGGAGAAAATTGAGGATGCAGAGCTCATGAATGTGGCACTGAATGGTCTTCCCAAGTCATGGGAACCATTTGTCAAAGGAGTTTGTGCTTGGGAAAATATTTCAGATTGGCAGAGACTTTGGGATGATTGCATCCAAGAAAAGACTCGAGAGGAGTCTAAGAGTAGTAAGCATGGAGGTAGTGAAGAGAACTTGGCTCTTGTCAGTAAGACAAGGAAGAGCAAAGGAAAGGGTTCTAGCAAGAATGGTAACAGTAATGGAGGATCATCACATCCACGGTAGAAGAAGGACTTGAGTAAAATCAAGTTCTTCTCATGTCATAAGAATGGACATTATGTATCTCAGTGTCCGAAGAAGAAGAAGAAGGGTAATGGAAAGACGTAGACAACAACATCAGCAGAGACGTAGCTTGATGAGTTTGCAATGAAATTTGAGAAGGATTACTCAATGGTTTCTTGTCTTTCTACTAGCACAATAGTGAGGAGTTCTTGGTTCTTGGACAGTGGTGCATCTCGTCATGTGATAGAAGCACGAGAGTTATTTATCTGTTTGACATAGAAGGACTCGAAGGTTCATGTGGAGCTTGGTGATGATGCCAAGTATGCAGTAAAGGTAGAGGGAATCATTGCGTTCCATCTCAAGTCAAGAGGTTTGTTCGATGCCCATGAAGTGCTTTACGTACCAGGTTTGAAGAAGAATTTGTTTTCAGTCTCAGCTATGGAGGATAGGGGTTTTGTCATTACTTTTCAGAGAGGGCAAGTACTCATACATCTCGAGAAAGCTATCCCAGATAGTGCAGTGGTCGTTGGGGTTAGAGAAGGCACTTTATACAGGTTGTAAGGAAAGCTTGTTCAGGATTTTTTACATGTCAGTGACAACCTATGTGATTTGTGGCATAGGAGGTTGGGACACCTACACTACGGGGCGTTGTTGATTCTGAGGGGGATTGTTACAGGTATTCCAAAGTTCAGGATTGTGCAACATGGAGTATGCAGGGGCTGTGCTCTTTGTAAGAATGCCAAGGTTGATTTTCATAGCAGCGAGAATAGGTCCAAGGGGATCTTGGATCTTATTCACTTAGATGTGAGTGGATCGTTGGTAGAAACATATTTACAAGGGTCGCCATACTATGTGACATTTATTGATGATTTTTCCAATAAACATGGATCTTCTTTATGAAAACCAAGGATGAGGTCTTCAGTCGATTTCAAGAGTTTAGGGCTCGGATAGAGAATTAGACAGGTAAGAAGATCAAGGTCTTGAGGTCAAATAATGGGGGAGATTACACCTCCAATGACATCAAGGATTTCTCCAAGAAGGAAGGGATCAAAAGGGAGATGACAAACTCATATAAACCTCAACATAATGGGATTGTGGAGAGAAATAATTGATCCATCATTAGTAATGCCAAGACTATGAGACATGATCGGGAATTGCCCATGTTTTTGTGGGCAGAGGCATGTAATATGGCAGTGTATGTGCAGTGTTATCCCCAATTTATAGGGATAACTAAGGAGATGATGTCTCGAGGCCCTCATGTTGTAGACATGGAGTACCGAGAGATAGATGATTGGGAGCGTCCACATGCACAAACAAAGACCCGCTTCACCACCACACATCCTAGATTCATGACGATGGAATCAACCACATCATCTTGCTTCTAGAAGACGATGGGTCTTTCTCCATGAGGTACAAGTCAGGTGTTGTGGTAAGTATCACTTTAATATTTCATGCACTTATGTATGTTGCATTTAAAGTTGCTTTTGATTATAGAACGTTTGCTTGGAAATTATGCTCTTTGCCCTGTTTCACCTTGGTGGTTGACATTGTGCCCTAGTAAGTGATCACCCTTAGGGATGGGTTTGATATTGGGAGGTCTCCTTGATGATTCATCATGTCCTTTCTGATCACACTTACCATTTTTAATCACTTCACCCCTTATTCATCTCCTTATATTTTGGTATTTTCGAGTGTATTGACCCAAGAAGGGATTGTACCTCATTTCATGGGAAGAAGGGACTGAAGGCCGAGGGGGTTTATAGCTGTAAAAATAGGTACAATGAAATGTCTCTCATAATAAATTGATGGGACCCGTGAAATAAAAATATAAAAATTCTAGCCAAGGTAGAGCGTGTGTGGACAATGTGTTTCATGCTTAGGTAGAAGTCCCACAAATTGTCTTCAAATTGGGGAATCATAATGTGACCAGGGTAGAGTCAAGGTGGGAAATTTTTTTCATGCTTAGGTAGAATCCCCACCTTGGCTTCAACCTAGAAACATCTTAAAAAATAAATGGCAATAAATGGGCTTGGAAAAGAATGGATTGAAAACAAAGGTGTAGCACACCCTCTACAAAGGAACCCATAAATGAGACAATATGAACCCTTGTATGTCATGAACCCCATGCCCAAAAGTATTACCCCCATCCACTTCATCTTCTCCACATGACTTAGAGAGTTTTCCTCCTAGGAAACACTCTTTGACTTAGGGACTGATTCACCCAATAGGTCACCTTGTCAACCATCCCATACCTAAACTTGGAAAATTGGATAGGGTCCTTGAGAACCTGTTTAATTTGATGAGGTAGTTTTTGATGCGCATGCTTGAATGGATATTATATTAAATGTGATTTCACTTTCCATGATTCTTTGACTTGAGATCCTTGGAGGGCGTACTTGTATGTCTTTGTAGGACCTTGTTGATGGACATTTTGGAGGAACAAGTCGAGCTTGGGCCTTCATTGGGGCAAGAAGCCCACCAGTTGGATGCCATAGCCCAAACCTTTGGGAAGTACAAAAGAGGAACGTTGCCTTTGGAGGAAAAGGAAGAGACCTTGGAGGATGTCACCTAGCCCTTGCAAGCCCAACAATTTTCCTTTGGAGGCTAAAACGTCACTTTGGAGGGCTTGGCATCACCCTAAGGCTAGGGTTTGGGTGGTGATGATGTTGTTTTGATGGACACTTGAATTTTTGGAGGAATATCTTTTGCATCAAAAAGTGAGCCTAGCACATGAAGAATGAGCCTTAGGAGGCCCAACTACCTCCTCCCTTTGCTCAATAACTTGCTAAAGTGTCAAAATGTCACCCTAGAGAGGGTTGACGTCACCCTTTAGGGTTTCTTATGTGCATTTTTTAAAATTAAAATTAAATTTATTATGTAAAGGGGAAAAATAAAGGGAGAATGGATCCCTTATTTTGTGGTTTGCCCTAATTTATGTGGACAAACACTTTTTAGGGGTTTTCTATAAATAAGGATCATTTTCATTTCATTTTAACATAGCTATCTCATGTGAGAAAGACTACTTGGCTAAAAAATTTACCCTACTTGGGAAATTTGGATCATCTCTCTCGTGTGTAACTATCTTGTGGTGTTTTCTCTTGGTATATTATGGAGCTAAGGTGGTACGCACCTCTTGGAGGTTTTTTGTCTTGTTTATGGATGGATATTGCTTGGTAACTAGGGTTTGATCTTGCTATTTTGGAATTAGTAAGGAAATTTCTGCATTCTGTTGGTGTTTTCTTCTAGTTTCATTGATAATCTTGTCTCAAACCCTTGAAGGAGTATAATTTCATACACCCTCCACCAAGTTTCATGTTATTTACTTGTTGATAAGCCATTTTTTACAAGGTTACAAGGAGAAGTAAAAGGGCTTACACCCTCCTAGCCTTACCTTGGTTAGTTTTGCATACTCTAGGGAGTAGAAGAGCCTACACCCCTAGTGATATTGTGGATATAACTCTTACATCCAAGACTCCATTTACCCAATAGATACAAAACACTAATCTAAAAATTGCATTGGAGAAATAAATTACTTGCATTGGTAAACCTGATTTTGAGAGGTATTGATATTGTTCAAGTTGGAAACTTTTATCGGTGTCTTAAAATTGCTAAATCCATTAGGGTGTCTAGATTAGCGTAGTAGTTGTTTATTTGTAATCAATCAAAAGCTACAACCATTAGGACTGCAACACAACATCTATATTTCTTACTTTTACTTGCATTTCAACCATGGAAATTTGCTTGTAAGCCAATATTATCATTCTACTACTTATTTGTTAACTTTTTGTCGGATTACTTGCTAATTTTTGTGGTTGAAACTTGTTGTTGTAGAAAATATTTTCTACAAACACGTGGTCATTACACTTATTCTTTGAAAACACTATCTAACATCCCTCTTTCACTGTCAAAGTTTGTGCTTCAGTATTGGAAAGTTATCTATTGGTTTAGTGCTTCATTCTCCAATAATTATTTGACAATTTTGATGGTTATTTCTATAGTAGTTAATTGATTTCATTGTTGATATATACATTTGTTTACTCTTGTAATTTAGGAAACCAAGATTCACTTGGTTGTCCATTGGAATATTGTGATTGTACACTTGTCTTTCTCTTGTCTTGGGTAGGTATAACTATCTTCTGCAAGTACCCAAGCATTTGGAAACCATTAACCATCTCCAAGACTTATTCCCAAGCCATATTCCACTTTGTAGTTTGAACTTTATGGGCATCATATTCCATAACTCCATTTTCCATTTCATTTCCCCCTACAGTCACCCAGGATTCCCCCCTTGTGTAGGATTTATCCTTCACTAAAGCAAGGTAAGGGTTTATCTAAGGTTATAGTGGGTAGGATCTCATGTAGTTCTCGCCATCCTATGGATTGGGTGAGGCTTTTCCCCACCTACAATTTGTGCGATAACATGCAGAACAGGAGGTCTCAGAGGATATTGGGGTGCAAGACTCCATAAGAGGCATTCTCAAGGGTGAAGCCAAAGATAGGAAATTTAAGTATCTTTGGTTGTCCATTTTATATCCATGTGCCAGTGGAGAAGAGGGTGTTATGAACATAAATATACATATAAAATAGATATTAATAACATAATAATTAAATGTTAATTAATAAATTATTATTATTAATAATGAAAGGACATGACTATTTGTTAAGGGCACCCTTGCGTGGGTATATAAACGAGCCCTCATTCGCATTTGTAATCATCTTACTATTCATTCTTATATATATATGGATTTGATTACTATATTCCAGATATTTTGGATTATTTGTGCGTGAGGAACTTACTTCCCAATAGATATTGGCACCATTTTGTTAATGCATGCATGATGTAAAGAATTTCCTTGTTTTAAGTGGATTGTAAGCATTTTGTTTGATTTAATTTTCTGCTCTCAAAAGCTATTGGGTGCCCATATTGCATCATATTTCTCCAATTTCAAAGCCTGATGCATCACAATCGATGATGAAAGGTTTGGAGAAGTCAGGTGTTGCTAATATCGGGGTTGTGGACATAATGTTTTTTTAAGTTTTGTGTGTGAGGAACTTAGTTCGTCTCAGAGGATGAAGTTGGAGCCTTTAGGACATAAGGGTATATTTGTGGGGTATAGAGAGACCTCAAAATCTTACAGGATCTTCATTCCAACGTAGAGGAAGATAGTTGTGAGTAGAGATGTGAATTTATAGAAGAAATTAGCATCTAGGAGTACTCAGGAGTCATCAGCAGTGACAGAGGATAAGGATCATCAGGCTCCGAAGGATGAGCAACAGTGATGAAAACCCCTCCTTCTCACTTGTGAATCGTCTCCCTAGACACTCAACGGTCCAGATATCTCCTTGATCCGATGGCTCAGATCAAATCGTGATTTCATGTTTCGTGAGTTCTCAGAACTCTTACCTCTAATTTCCAGAGTCACGAACTCCCGACAAGACCATATTTACGGTTCAACACCCTCCCATCAACGACTGTGATCAAATTGCGTTTCGCGAGTTCTTGTAACTCTGCCTTTGACTTCTTTAAGTCACGAGTCAGCGAAATGTTGATCTCTCTCCACGTGTCCTCCTTGATGACATATGGTCTCGATGATTTCGAAACGATCAACAACTGTGATCTTTTCGCGAGTTCGCACTTTGCGAATTCTCACAACTCTGCTCTTTGACCTTTCCACTCTGTGAGTCGGTGAAATGTTGATCTCTCACCACATGTCCTCCTTGACAACGGACGACTCTGATGATTTCATAGTTTCTTAAGTTCAATTCTCCTGTACACTTTCAAAGCTTTAAGGTTAGTGCACTTTACCTTGATCGGACGACTACGATCCTTTTGTGCGCAGATCAGATGGCTAAGATCCTTTCTCTGGATCTCATATCAAATGGCTGAGATATTTTCTTTGTGATTAGATTGGACAGTTGAGATATTTTCCTTTGTTGTCTCTCCTCGTTGGCTGGACATTGATCGGACGATCTAGATCTTTTCCCTTGAGCTTATGCTTTCTTCCAACTTAGAAGATTTTTCGAAAGATTTAAAGGCTTCAACCTTTATCCTTCCTGCGAGTCCACTCCTTAGATCTCATTCGCACTTCTTGGAAAGTGTTACCCCTCCTTAGCTTAATCTCCTCAAATATTTCGATCTCCCAAGCACTTCTTGCTTTTCCGGGAAATTCATCAAACTCATATCCAAAGATTCTTGAAAAGAATTGTATCTCGCCCTCCTAGCATTCCTATGCTCTCTTCCTTCGACTTCTTTACGAAGTTGCTTCGACTCTTTGTCAAATTCCATACCTGTGCACTCTTTGCAAGAGATCTTTACATAGGTTGAGTTATTGCGACAACTGTGCACTTCTTGCAGTAGTCACTTTACACTCCTTGCAAAGAAAATCTTACGTTATTTCTCTAGAGCTTTACAAGTTGAAACAGACCTTGTCAACACACTCCTTGCAAATTATGTGCACACCTTGCACCGACTCACGAAGAAAAGTGATTTTAAAATTTATACAAACATTTCAAAGCTACATGCACTCGTAGAAATATTCATTCATTCTTGAAAAGATTAATGACAACAACAGGGAAATTGTAAACAATATTCACACCATACATTAAATCAATTTTCCTCTGTTATCTTCATTCAAAATCAAGAAAATGGTTACAGCTAAAATCAAAGCAACAACTATTGTTCACAAATTCCTACTTGCTCATAATTCTCGTAACTCTTCTTTTGGATGTACAAAATCTCTCTTTATACAAAAGAAACAAACTAACTGTTATCTAATTACGGTCACATTGAGACTAGGGTTAAGCTCCCAAGTCACGCGTGCTCATTTTTTCTCCACGCATGTGATCTTTCCTCTCTTTTTTTCTATCGCTTCAAAATATTTACAATACTGGCTAGCGTTCAAGACTCTAGATTGGCTCTTAGGCGCTGAGTTGTCCTACCACGTGTACTTGCTAACGATGCTCCTGCATCATACTCGCCCTGGACAAAAATTCATGGACTCTTGTCCAAGAGCTCCTGTACCGAATTTCCATGCTTTTGGATATCAACTTCACTTTCCCAACTAGAATATTCTATGGGGTGTCCCTTCCACTTGACCAGATATTCAAAATAGGTCTTCCTCTTGGTGTTCTTACCAATCCTCTGATCAACAATATTTTCCATCTGTGGTTTTTTTTCTATAGGCACTTGTTTCTTCTGTTGAATCTTCCCTTGATCTGTTGATCCCTCTATGTCATCCTTCCTGTAAGGATGCAGGTCTAAGACGTTGAATATGGGCGATATGGCCACATCATCTGACAACTCAATCTCATAGGCGTTTGCATCAAACTTCCTCAAGATCTTACATGGTCCTATCTCCTTCATCTTTAGCCTGTTATATGTCCCCATAGGGAACCTTTCCTTCGTAATATGTGCTAGAACCTAATCTACTATTTCAAATTGGAGTTCTCTTCGATGTTAATCAGCTCCGTGTTTGTACTCTTGGCTAGAATTATGCAACTGCCCCTTGATCTGGCTATGGAGATTATGCATTTCTACTGCAAAATCTTCTGCTCCAACGCTTCTGATCTCACTTTGTTCCAAGTCTTTCAACTCAGATACTCTTATGGGTTGAATTCCATACAATATTTGGAACTGGCTCTTCCCAATGCTCATGTTTGGTGAGCCGTTGTATGCAAATTCTTCTTGTGGAAGAATCTGATCCCATTGATTATGGTGCTCAGTGACCAGACTCCTCAATAAGTTTCCCAAACTTTTGTTTACCACCTCAGTCTGCCCATCTCTCTAAGGGTGATAAGCTGAGATGAAGGACAAATTTGTCCCCAACTTCTTTCACAGTGTTCTCCAAAACTGACCAACAAATTTTGTGTCTCTGTTCGAGACATTGCTTCTAGGTAGGCTGTGAAGTCTCACAACTTCCTTAAATAATAGATTTGAAAAATGTGTTGCATCACTAGTCTTCTGGCATGGGATAAAGTGTGCCATATTTGAAAATCTATCCACCACCACAAATATGGAATCACATCATCTTTGCGTTCTTGGCAATCCCAACACAAAATCCATGCTTATTGCATCCCAAGGCCTCTCTGGTATGGGCAATGGTTGATACAATCCAGTGTTTTGCATTTTACCGTTTGCATGTTGGCATATTTTGCATATTTTCATGAATTTTATTACATCTATTCTCATACCTGGCCAATAGTATGAACTGCTCAACTACACAAATGTCTTATCATGGTCTAAATTTCCAACCAATCCTCCGCTATGTTTTTCCTTCAAAAGATTATCCCTCATTGATCATTTTGGATGCACAATTGATTTCCTTTGAACAACAATCAATCTTGAATTATATACTCTGTCCACTGGCTCCTATCTCTCAGCACAGGATTCGTGCATGCTTCCTATGCTTCCTTGAAGTCTGGATCATCACTATACATTTCCTCAAGGTGTTCAAACCCTAAGGTCTTTACCTGAAATTCCTACAGAGTCAAACATCTCCTGCTCAATGCATCAACAACTTTGTTAACATTCCCAACAATATGTTTTATGACAAAAGTAAAATTCCGCATATAATCAATCCACTTTGCATGCCTCTGATTCAATTTTTCATGTCTGGTTATGAATTGTAAAGCTTGGTTATCGCTATAAAAGACAAATTCTTGTGGGACAAGGTAATGTATCCATTTGTTCAGGGCTTGGATTATGGAATAAAACGCTTTGTCGTAGGTGGAGTATTTTCTATTAGTCTCATTCAGCTTCTTGTTGAAGTAAGAAATAGGTCTATTGTCATGGCTCAAAACTCCTCCAATTGCAATGCCACTTGCATCATACCTTACATGAAACATCTTCTCAAAATTTGGCAAGACTAGAATTGGTCGCTCCGTTACTTTCTCCTTCAGTGTATTGAATCTCTTCTCCACCTCCTCTGCCCATTTAAAATACTTGTGCCTCTTCTTCACTGTATCCATCATTGGTGCACAAATTCCACTGAAATATATGATGAACTTCCTATAGAAACTCTCTAATCTATGGAATATTATTACCTCAAACATGCTCCTGGGTGATGGCCATTCTTTGATTGCTTTCACCTTCTTTGGATCCATCTTCAGTTCATTTGAAGAGATCAAAAAACCCAAGTAGATGAGTTTTGTCTTCATAAACAACAACTTCTCTTGTTGTAGCCTCCTCATCATTAGTGTTAGGTGCCTTAAATGCTCCTCTTTAGTATTGCTAAAGATCGATATATCATCTAGATACACCACCACGAACTTGCCAATGAAATCTTTTAGTATTTTATTCATCAACCTCATAAAAGTACTTGGGGCATTGGTTAAGCCAAATGGCATAAAAGGCCACTCATACAAACCTTCATTTGTCTTAAAGGTTGTCTTCCACTCATCACCTTCTCTCATTCTGATATGGTGATATCCACTTTCCAAATCGATCTTAGAAAAGAAATTTACCCCACTTAAACAGTGCATCAAATCATTTATTCTTGGCAAAGGGAATCTATACCTGATAGTGATCTTGTTGATGGCTCTCGAGTCTGTACACATTCTCCATTCTCCATCTTTCTTTGGACTGAACACAGTTGGCACTGTGCATGGACTCAAGCTCTCTCTGACCAAACCCTTGTCTAACAACTCATGGACCTGGTTCTTTACCTCCTCATTCTCTCGAGGTGTCAGTCTCTATGCCGCTTTGTTTGGCATACTTGCTCCTGGTATCAAACCAATATGATGGTTGATACTTCTTATGGGTGGTAATGAGTTAGGTATCTCATCCACCACTATGTCGCAAAAAATTTCCAACAATTCTTGAACTTCTTCAGGAAAATCATCCATCGAAGTACTAGTAAGGATGACTCTGGATTTCCCCACCACAACAAACTGCATCTCCTGTTCTTTCTTAACTTCTTTTAGGAGTTCCTTCCCACTCATAAGAAGTATGCTTTTGTTGGCTTCCCCTTTCAATTTTTTTTCCTCTTTTGGAAACAACATGTGTGTCCTACCATTCTTCTCTAAGGTGTATGTATTCTTCCTCCCATCATGAATGACATTCCTGTCAAACTGGTGTCCTTTCTGCAACCATGAGACTTTATATGGCTCTAGGTGTGCAGTTTTCTCTAGCTCCAATTTCTCCACCATCTTCGTGGATACTAGGTTATCCTTGCTCCCATTGTCAATTGTCACCTTGCATACTTTGTCTTTAGTCTTGCAAGTTGTCCTGAATAGATTGTTCCTCTGTACTGGCTTTTTAACTTCTGCCTCTGGTTTTAAGAGAACCTTTCTCATCATCAGGGATGTTCCATCCTCTGCTCCTTCTGCTTCAACATTCCCTCTTTGTGCTTCCGAAATGTGAGCTTCTCCTCCTTATTTCTTCTTCTCGGGGCATTCCCAAGACATGTGCCATGTCTTTCCACATGCGTAACACATTATTCCCCCTCTGCCTCTTCCTCTAGAAGAGTTTCTTCCACCACCCTATCTTCCTCAATAACTTCCTCCTCTTTCCGAGTGACTGTGTGGAGTTTCAGCCTCATCTTTGGAATTATGCAACTTGTCATGGGAAACTCCCTTGCCTTTGTTCAGGGATGAGATTTTACCTCTACCATGTTGGCTTTGTTTTTTGGCCAACTTCTCTTATGCCTTTAGTGCAAACTGATAATCATCCTCCACTGTCCTTATCGACATCATGTTGAGCTCATCCTGGATTTCGTACCTCAGGCCATTCATATACCTGGAAAAAATTTCTTCGTCCCACTCTCTTTGTCCAACTCTGATGTTCAGGTTGTATAACTCCTCTGTGTATTATTTCACTATCATACCCTTCTGTCTTAGGTTCTACAAATTCTTGAACATATTGATATGATAATATTTGGGCATGAATTTAGCCTTCAACTTGGCTACCATTCTGTCCCAATTCTTTATCTTATGTTTGCCTCTACTTCACCTCTCAGCCTGCAGTTCATCCCACCACAGTGTTGCATGTCCTTTAAGCCTGGTGACAGCATGTCTTACCCTTTTCTCCCCATTGACATATTCATAATAGAAATATTTTTCTATGGACCTTATCCAATCCAGCAGTTCTTCAACATCCAAATTGCCTTCATACATCGGGACCTCTATCTTGGATCTAGCTCCCAATATAACAACTGCTCTTAGCAATCATTCTTCGCCAACATGTTCCCCTATAGGTTCTTCAGCTTCTACATATTCACTCTCTCCATCGTTGACGTGTCCAACATCAGGTGCTCTTCTCTACGTTGCTTCCATCACTTCCAGCCTTGCATGAAGTTCTCACATCTCTCTTTCTACAACATGATTGGCTAAAGGTGGCTCCCCTCATCTCCTCGGTGGCATTGTGTTGACTGTCTCTCACACATAGAGTACAACGTCGAGTTATTTATTCTCCTTTATCTCCTTCACCTAAAATATACAGATGAAAATCAGCTCTGATACCACTTGATGCAGACCCCCCCTTCTATCCTAAGGGTTGCGCGACCTCCTAGTCTAGGATCGATCAAGGAACTGATTCTGACTGACTCTTCGACCCCTAAAGAACCTCAATTCCACTTAGCATGCCCTCTTTCCCTCAAAGCACATGTTGTATGGAACCCATGGCCTTCTCCTTAACGATTTTAAGCTTCAGCGTATTTAGGCGCTAGCTCTCCTGGTTAAGCCCCTCCCTTTATGTGACTGAGGTTGTGACTAGTCACCTAATCGAAAGGTGCATCACGACTTCGCATATCAGGTCTTTACATGCGAGTCACTCTGACTTGACTCCTGAAATCCCAACAGGAACCTAGCACATGTTAGCCCCTCTATTCCCCTTCACCGATGTGACCCTTTGTTATGACCATGGGACAATATTTCAAGCACTTTGCGATTTCACGTTTCTCAAGTTCTCACTTGCGAATCATCTCCCTGGACACTCAACAATCTAGATCTCTCCTCAATCTGACGGCTCAGATCAAATAGTGATTTCGCGTTTCGCGAGTTCTTAGAACTCTTACCTCAAATTTCCCAAGTCACGAACTCCCGACAAGACTAGATCTACGGTTCAACTCCCTCCTTCGATCAACAACTATGATCAAATCACGACTTCATGTTTCACAATTTCTTGTAACTATGCCTTTGACTTCTTTAAGTCACGAGTCAACGAAATGTTGATCTCTCGCCATGTGTCCTCCTTGATGATGAACGGTCTCAATGATTTCAGAACGATCAACGACTGTGATCTTTTCGCAAGTTCACACTTCGTGAATTCTCACAACTCTGCTCTTTGACCTTTCCACTCTGTGAGTCAGCAAAATGATGATCTCTCGCCATGTTTCCTCCTTGACAATAGATGGCTCCGATGATTTTGTAGTTTTGTAAGTCCGATTCTCCTGTACACTTTCAAAGCTTTAAGGTTAGTGCACTTTACTTTGATCAGAAGGCTACAATCCTTTTGCGTGCAAATCGTACGGCTAAGATCCTTTCTCTGGATTTTAGATCAAACAATTGAGATATTTTCTTAGTGATTAGATCGAACGACTAAGATATTTTCCTTTGCGCTCGCTCCTTGTTTTCTGGGCGTTGATCAGACGATCCAGATCTTTTCCCTTGAGCTTACACTTTCTTCTAACTTAGAATATTTTTCAAAAGATTTAAAGGGTTCAACCTTTATCCTTCCTGTGATTCTGCTTCTTGGATCTCATTCGCACTTCTTGAAAAGTGTTACCCCTCATGAGCTTGATCTCCTCAAAGATTTCGATCTCCCAAGCACTTCTTGATTTTTCGGGAGATTTTTCAAACTCAAATCCAAAGATTCTTGAAAAGAATTCGTTCTCTCCCTCCTGGCATTCCTCTTCTCTTGTCCTTCAACTTATTTATGGAGTTGCTTCAACTCTTCATCGAATTCCAGACCTGTGCAGTCTTTGCAATAGATATTTACACAGGTTGAGTTATTGCGACGACTGTGCACTTCTTGCAATAGTCACTTTGCACTCCTTGCAAAGGAAATCTTACGTTATTTTTCATGAGCTTTACGAGTCAAAACAGACCATGTCAACACACTCCTTGCATATTGTGTGCACACCTTGCACCAGCTCACGAAGAAAAGTGATTTAAAAATTTATACAATCATTTCAAAGCTACATGCACTCGTAGCAATATTCATTCATTCTTGAAAAGATTAACGACAACAACAGGGAAATTGTAAACAATATTCACACTATACATTTGATCAATTTTCCTCTGTTGTCTTCATTCAAAATCAAGAAAATGGTTACAGCTAAAATCAAAGCAACAATTATTGTTCACAAATTCCTACTTGCTCATAATTCTCGTAACCCTTCTTTTGGGCGTACAAAATCTCTCTTTATACAAAATAAACTAACTAACTGCTATCTAATTGTGGTTACATTGAGACTAGGGTTAAGCTCCCAAGTCACGCGTGTTCATTTTTTCTCCACATGTGTGATATTTCCTCTTTTGTTTTCTATCGCTTCAAAATATTTGCACTACTAGCTAGCGTTCAAGACTCTGGATTGCCACATGTACTTGCTGACAATGCTCGTGCATCAAGCAATCAACAGTTCGGAATTCAGGTAGAGAGTAGGAGTTATCCCCTTCTAGCCTTGTCAAGTGATCCAGGTGGCTAGTACATACATTGAGGGATGTTGGTGAGGATCCTAGGTGTGTGGTCAGAGAGCGCAAGCCTCCAAAGAAGTTTTTGAACTATATGGCACTTATTATTAACATCATTGATGTTGAGCCTTCTAGTTTTGAGGAAGTAGCAGATCAACAGGTATGGAGGGATGCCATAGTAGAGGAGTACACCTCTATTAGGAGGAATCATGTTTGGGACATAGTGTCGAGACTGAAGGATAAGTCATATGTGAGTTCTAGGTGGTTCTACAAGATCATGCATGTTGTAGATGGTAGAATAGAGAAGTTCAAGGTGAGGTTTGTGGCGAGATATTTATACTAGAAAGAGGGAGTGGACTACGAGGATACATTTTCTCTAGTCACTAGGTATGCTTTTATTTGAGTCATTATTTCTATTGCTCCAATTATGAAGTGGAGGATACATCAAATGGATGTGAAAACAGTGTTCCTCAACAGGATCATTGAGGATGAAGTATACATAGAGAAACCTCAAGGATTTGAGGTACATGGGAGGGAGTCTCATGTGTGTAGGCTTAAGAAAACCTTTTACAAACTCAAATAGGCACCCAGGGCATGGTATTCCAGGATCGATGGATACTTGTAAAGTATGGGCTTTACCAAGAGTGAGGCAAATCCTAACTTGTACTTCATACTTGTTGGAGAGGATCCTCTTATATTGGTACTGTACGTTGATGATTTATTTCTCATAGGTGCAGAGGATATTATTGTAGGGTGAAAAGAAGATTTGGCTAGTGAGTTCGAGATGAAGGACATTGGCTTGATGCATTATTTCTTGGGGTTAAAGGTATGGCAGGTATCGGGAGAGGTCTTCCTTGGACAAGGGAAGTATGCAGTAGAGATCTTGAGGAGATTCATGATGGAGGACTATAAATCGATGGCTACACCTATGACTACTAATATGAAGAAGATTGACACTTCAGATTCAAAGTTGGTGGATCCAAGGATATACAAGTAGTTGGTAGGGTCCTTGATCTATTTGGTCAAAACCAACCATATATTTTTTTTTCTATGAACACCTTAAGTCAGTTCATGGTAGAGCCAAGGCAGGTGCATTGGATCGCAACAAATCATATGACCATGTACTTGAGAGGTACAATGGAGTATGGATTGAGATATCTTGGAGGAGATGGAGTAGATTTGCAGAGATATACACACTCAGATTGGGAAGGAAGTGCAGTAGACAGAAAGAGCACCTCGGAGTGTTGCTTCAATTTGGGATCATTAATGATTACTTGTTTCAGCATGAAGAAAAATTTTGTAGCACTCAATTCAATAGAGGCAGAGTATATGGTAGTGAGTATGGCTAGCTGTGAAGCCATTTGGATTCACAAATTTCTTACAAGGTTATTTGGTCAGGAGTTGGAGCGTACAGTGACATACTGTGATAATTAGAGTTGTATCAAACTCTTTGAGAATACAATATTCTGTGACAGATCCAAGCATATTGAGATCATATATCACTTCATTCGAGATAGGATCCAGAATAGAGTAGTGAAGCTTCAATATATTTCCACAGATGAGAAGATTGTAGATATTTTGACCAAGACCTTGGACAAAGGGAAGTTTGTATTCTTCAGAGATAGAATCGGAATGGTGCAGAATACCTTCTTCACTAAGAGGGAGTGTTGATGTTAGTGGTAGCATTGGACAATTATTTCGACACAGTTCTATGTGTCTAGACGTGCAGAAATAGTTCAAATCCTTCTACTCTTGAATTTACTTTAATTAAAGGAATTATTAAAGTAAATTGTTTTTATTAATTAATTATGTAATTAGTTAATTGAGTTATTTAAGAAACAAGCTAAAAGTATGTAGCATGTAGCATGTAATCTAAATCTCAAGTGAGTGTGAGAAGTAATCTCAACCATAGATCACTTTTGAGATTAGAAATAGATTATAACTCACGATTATAAAATAAAGGCTAGGGTGAAGGAGAAAGACACTTTAAAGATTCAAGGAGATATTGGATAGGGAAGGAGAAGGACTTCCATCTAGAGATCAAGTCAAGGAGAAGATTGAACAAAGGCTTATGCAGGTGGGTTTCAGTCTCAAGAAGCCACAGGAGAGTGTCAGATAATACGAAACTTGTCATGCAAGTTTTCCATATGGATACGCAATTCGCAGTGAGGAAAATTGTGTATATACGTGATTCAAAAGAAGTTGAATCACGTATTCCTCAGAAATCATGCCAGAACTAGCCGTACAACAAGTCATACCTTGCCAGGTTAGTCTGTAGTTGTATTTCTCTCAGTGGAACATTATCCCTATTATGGGACCCTGATTTTAGCATAATAAAATCATTCTTAGCACTGGTTTTCCCTCCAAGGGTATCTACCAAAAAATATTGGTGTTCATGTGTGCATGATTTGGTTTCCTTATTTATGCTTTTGTTGCATGTCTAGTTGATTACTCAATTGTGATTTTAGTAGATAAAGTGACTTTGTTCTGAGCTAATTGTCAGGTGTTGAGTAACAGAAATTTCAACAAATCTCTCTCTATAGGTGGCAAAAGGTAAAGATTTTGAAAAGGTGATGAAAGCATATTGTGATGCACATCACAACCCTCGGGTCAACTGAGTCAAGAAGACAAGCGTATATCCCTCGGTGAATTATTAGGACATATCTTCTCGTAAGTATTTTCTCATTCTTCTTATTTTTTATCACAAGTTCAGGAGGTTCGTCCCTCTCCTCTCAAATATCCATTGTCAATATTAGAACCTTCAGATTCGAGGCATGCAATTGTACCTATGTTTAGTCCTCCGACAAATGTCCTATTTATCCCTCCCTCAATGGTTATT
>ML787953.1:453116-466217 GCA_009831015.1 Picea engelmannii | reverse complement strand
GACAGAGACAGATAATTCTGAGGAAACCCATACAGGGTAAAAACCTCTTTTTATTTATATGATAAGTATTATCTACATTCTTTACATTATCATACATATGAGAACCAACTCATTGTGAGGCTACAACCTCTGCTTTGCAAGTTTCACCTTGTTGAGAGCACCAACTCTTTGTTTTCTCTAGCACCCACTAGAAGGAATCACCAACCCCCTGGTTTCTCTAGCACCAACTCCCTGGTTTCTCTAGCACCAACTAGAAGGAAGCACCAACTCCCTGTGTTCAAGCACCCACTTGAACCTTTGAGGACACCAGTCCTCCCTAGAACCCCCCAACCACCCTGAATTATAAATTCTTTGTTACTAAAACTTATTACAACGATATAAAATAATTCAATGGCTTACCAGCCCTGTCGTTGTTCTGTTACACTACTCTATCCTGTCTGCATCAGTGTCTTTTTCACCCCCCTTTCACTTTCTGTTCTTCTGTATTTTATGCTCTCTGCCCATAGCCCTTCAATGCACCATTCCTCTACTATGCATTTCTTCTCCTGCACTCTGCCTCCTTGCACACACCTGAATCCTCCCTCCACAGCGACAACAACTATCTCTTCTTTTTTTCCATTCTCATCATCCCTGTGCTCCTTTTTCATGCAATATTTTCCATGCCTCTACATGCTCACACCACGCCAAATATCTTACACATCTCGAGTGCTTTTCTTGATCATCGCAACTCTTCAGCTTCTCTGGTGGTTCCCACCATGCGTTCAGCATCACTGGGTGTTCTGCTGAGATTCCTCAACCTATCTGGCAGTTGATACTCCTCGTCTTCTCTGGCACAGTCGAGCTTATGCCTTATGTTTCATTTATAGACTTCAACACTCATCCATCTATCAATCCCCCTAAAAATTGTCTTGCTTCACTAGATGAATCTTAGAGACTCTTCGTCTCCTCTGGCGATCACACAGAGGTCTCTTCGAATTCTTTGGCAGAGACCATCAATGGTTTCTAGCAGTTATACTGCGACGTGCTACAGTAGCCCTCCGATCTTTTTCAAATTCACCTGCACCGTTGGATTGATTCCAAGGGATCTTGCATTCATTTCGGCTTTCGACAGTTCGGCATTCGTGTGACCATGTGTCTCGACATTCCCAGTCGTGATCCCCAAAAAGGAGATTGGTTTCTCTAGCTCTTTCCTCCATCTCTCGCTGATGTGACCTAGGGCTGTGACCACATCCTTATGCATAAGGCACTTTCATGATTTCGCATTTCGTGAATCTGGAGATGAGGCATCTCGACTCTCCAAGTCGCGATCCCCGAAACTCCAAAATGGCGTGGGATCAATGGTCCCGATCAACACTTGATTTGACGGCTCAGATCATTTCACGATTTCGCATTTCGTGATTTCGACATTCTTGATGTTCAGTGTTCTTGTCACCTCAAAGTCTCGATCCATGAAACTCCGAAATGGGTCGGATCAACGGTCCAGACCACATCTTGATTTGACGGCTGCGATTAAGTCGCGATTTCGAATATCGCTATTTCGGGATTCCTGTGGTTATTATTCTTTGACATCTCCAAATCTCGATCCTCGAAACTCCGAAATGGATTGGGATCAACGGTCTAGATCAAACCTTGATCTGACGGCTCAGATTAAGTCATGATTCCGCATATCGCGATTTCGGGATTCTTGTGGTTATTATTCTTTGACATCTCCAATTCTCGATCCGCGAAACTCCGAAATGGACTGGGATCAACGGTCCAGATCAAACCTTGATCTGACGGCTCAGATTAAGTCGTGATTCCGCATATCGCTATTGCGAGAGGTTAGGGAACCCCGTTCCTTTGACTCTCCAGTCAGCGAACTGACGATCTTTCCCCACGTGTCCTCCCTGATGATGGATGGTCCTCCTTCTTTCGGGATTTTGTGAGCCCGCTACTCCTTGCACTTTAAAGAACGTGCAGGTTCTCCTTGATCCAGCGATGGTTGGATCCTGTGCTTGGATTTAATGCTTGAGATCTATCCTCCTCTTCAGTGCGCTCTTCTTGTCTACATTGAGAGTTGACAGCCATCGGGAATTCTAAATTGTTGATCCAACGATCTCGGTTGTTTCTCTTCCCTGATTATCACTGCACTGTTGATCATCATTGTTGTACTCAAGCCATCATCGCTGCTATACTTTCCATCAATGATAATCATATGCTGCCTGTAAATCATGCCAACAAAGAGAACCCCTCTGTGCAATAATTTGACTACATATAGTTACAATGAACAACTTGTAGTTATATAGTATATGTTTAAGTTTCTTATTTTCACAATATACTATACTATAAAGTACTATTAGTTGTTGTTATGTGTGTGTAACAACAACTAATACTACTTTATAGTATAGTATAGTATGAAAATAAGAAACATACATACACACACATATATATAGTTTATTAACCTTTTTTTTCCAAGTTACTGAGGGTGAACCCTAGAATATTCAAGGCACAAGGTCGTTCAACAACAGGGCTCGAAATCATTACAACAATATACTCGTTATGAGTTCAACATGTCACTTGTGGGAATTGAACCTCGGTGGGGAGGATAACAACATTCCTCCCAACCACCGAAGCTAAACCCAATTGGAGATATTTTATTAACTTATATAATATATAATTATTATATATTAGGTTTATAAAGTTATAATACATGAAAACTTTGAAAGTGTCAACTCAAGTCAAAATGATATCATTTTAAAATCCACAGAACAAAAGAAATGGTGGACATGGGACTTTTTTTTTAAAAGTAAACAAATTGATCATAGTAACAAGAATGAACTCATGCACAAACTTTTTGAAGTTGGGAGGTGGCTCGAGAACCCAGCTCGATGCAAGTATGAACATTTTCACACCTTGGAGAAAGTGGAGGAATCTTTATCTATGGTGGACCACTCACCATCTAAGGCAATGCAAGGTGCACTACATACACCGTTAACTACATTAGTAAAGCCGGAGTTTTTAAAGAACTAAGACCAAGATGCCAATCTTATTGTTGTTAATTACATTAGAGAGACCACTAAATAACAACACTTGAAGCACCATATAATGACAAGTTAATGAGAGATATTTCAAGTGATTTAGAAAATATTTCAAGGGCTAGATCAAATGGGAAGCCACTCATTTGGAAGGACTTTAACAATTATGTAAACTATTGCAAGGGTTGATTTGAGCCTTGTCATGTTGGACCTTGTGTGTGAAACTCTCATTCTTGAAATGTTTTAACAACTATTTGCTAATGTTAGAGAAAACCAAAATGAAAAATCATCTTCCCCAATGCAAATGATTACGACTTTTGTTTTGGATGAGAGAGAAGATATATCGGAACAATTATTATTGGTTTCATTATGTTGGCCCTTGACCAAGTTTTGAGGATCCTTGGTCAGGTTTGACCTACTTTTGGGACTTTGACAGGCTTTCGAAGGTGGAGTGCAAGTCGAAGAAAAGATCGCGGTATCTCAGCCCCTTTTTAGGACTTTTTGGGTTGTGGGCTTATGTAACGGGTATGGGGATGTCGGCCCATGGGTTTACTCATGTTTAGTCCCTTTTTATAATGTATAAATAGATGTCTAGGAGATGTAAGAAGTAGTGTGTATGAGACAATATATGCATCTATGTGATGCTAGGTGCTAAGTGCAAGTGGTAAGTGTAATTTATTTGTGCATATTGTGTGAGACTTGCAGAGCTAAGTGCAAGTGATTGTAAGAGACTGTGAAAGGATTTTTGTTGTAACTCGAGGAAGGAGGATCTAGCGAAGTGTGCATATCTCCTGTCCTCTATGGAGTAAGACCTCAAGGCTATGTGCATGTAGTTGATTGACTGAAGATAATAAAAGAGAAGAAGAGTTGGTGGACGTAGCCCCAGGGTGGGAGTGAACCACGTATACCCTGTGTTTCTATGCTTTGTGTGATGTATTGATGTGTTTATGTGTTACTTGCTTAAGTTATTTGATATAGATGAATGATAGATAGATCTGTTAATGCTTTGTGCTTAATAATGTGAATAAATGCAAGATTTGATCTGTGTTGATGTGCTTAGTGCTTGATTATATTGTATCTGTGTGAATATTGTGATGCTTTGTTATTAGGGTTTTATCTGCGAAGTAGATGTTGGTTAAATATTGATGAACTATAACTGCTAAGTGCTTTTTTATGGTGTTGTAATCATAGATTGGTGTCCCGGCTAAGGTTTCATACATCTGAGTCCTGCAACCACCCCTTCCTCTATCTTGGGTGAGACTTCATCTGCTTCACAGGTGTCGTCGAAAGGGTCGGTAGTTAGGGTTTTGTTGGTGCATTTTTGTAGCATTGAACCCTGGGTCTACCCCTATGCCAACACATTTGATAACTTGAGAATAGAAAATAGGGATTCTTTACCAATTTCCCATGTGCCCATTGCAAATGTGGTTAAAATGATATTGAGGCCATATATAACAATAGGAGGGCCTATTTTCACCGATGTTAATAATGCAAATGAAGTTTAGACATTATATAAAAAGATGAATCCAATAAAAAATATATATGTTGATGAAGTTTCATTTCCTGCATTTGGAAGGACTTTAAGAATTATAGAAACTATTGGAAGGCTCAATTCAAGCCTTGTCGTGTTGGACCTTGAGTGTGACAATCTCATCCTTCAAATGTTTTATCATTTATTAGCTACTGTCAGTGAAAACCGCAATAAAAATGTATCTACCCTGATACAAATGATTATGACTTTGGTTTTGGATGAGAGTGGAGACGCATTACATAAATATTATTTGTTTCATTGGATAACTAGAGAATAGAAAAATCTTGGTGGGTTAGCTTGAGTGGATGAGTGTTGTGGTTATATTGCAAGAGGTATCGGGGTCAAGTCCCCTTCCAACTATATTGTTGAGATTATTGGACCTAACTTGATGTCTGCATTGGGTTAGGCCCCGTAATCAGGGCCGATAGTTTACCCCATTTACCATACATGGATCATGGGGAAGTACTCAAAGGGTTTTCTGTGAGGGTTTCCTTGGAAAAAAAACTAGAGAATAGAAAAGTGGGGTGCTTTACCAATTTCCCATGTGCTAGTTGTAAATATTGTTGGACATTGTGCATAAAATGATATTGAAGCCATATATAACAATAGGAGCACCTATTTTCATTAATGCTAACAATGCAATTGAATTTCAAACCATTATATAAGAAGATGAATCAAGCAAAAAACATATACATTGATGAAGTTTCATTCCTTGTGTCTCAAATCCATGACAAATATTAGAAAATTAAGACAACTTTCCTATAAGATTTAATATTTCCTAATCAATCCCATGAACAAAATCAATTTCCATCATTATCGTTGCATTAGCCTCTACTCACTATTTATCAAATTCTCACCATATGTATGACATTCTTTTAATCGCTCAAGATATCAAATTGTCAATCTTCATGGTGAACATAATCCTTTGTTTGCTAAATGAAGAATATGATCTATTATTGAATTATGGTAGAAGTTGAAATCCAAAAACAGTGTTTATTACTACTTCAAGGATGAAGCACATCAAGGGGTGTGACTCATAGGTGCCTAGGTATATACTATTCAAATACATATTTATAAATTAGGATATATATTTGTGTGTGTGTATTTTGGGTTGTGTTCTAGCATCAACTTGGAGCGATTATTGTGAGGATGACCCAAGTTAAACTCATGACAAGATAGTTGTCACTTACATCATGGATTGTCAAGTGTGTCTTTTATTTTAGCTATGTTGCATAGATGATGTGGCATCTTGATTATCGATAATGCCTCTGGCCTTCATGTAATGATCCAAATGATTAAAATATCATTGTTACACATCAAAATTCCACACTTAAGTATCTCACCTTAAGTGTCGTAAAAGTGTGGTATGCACCTTGGTAAGTGTCGCAAGTGTTGTCAAGTGTCGTATGCACCTTATTAAATGTCGCATGCACTTTTATATGTCTTTCTATGTGTTTTAACCCATTGAAACCATCAAAGAAAATTTTCCATGATCCCTAAGTCATATTGAAGGAAGAAATCCATCATTTCAAGACCAGAAACACACTTTTTACTTGGAAAATCGACCATTTTTGAGGCATTTTTGAAGGGTAGCATCCCCCTGGCCATGCTGGGGGAGTTCTACCCCATAGGGTAGCGCCCCCTTTACCTTATTTAGGGAGAGATATATAAATTTGTCTCTAAATATAGGGGAGCACTACTTTTGGTTGAGAAAAAATTTAGATCTCCCACCTTTTCATAAGGGGCCAGCTCTTGGAGATGAGGTCGGTTTGGATCGAATACTATCCTATGGAACTATCCTAGGATCAAATCCTAACCTAAGGAGTCAAATCCTCAACCAATTCCCTAATATACTCATGGTGGTTAAGCCTCTCAAATCTTATATAAGAAGGCATTTCCAAGGTGAAAGGGCAAGAGATTAGAGCATATCAAACCTCTGATCCTAAGGAGGAGAAATTAGCAAAGCATTGTTATTTTGATTGTGGATCATTTGAGAAAGTGTTGGATGAGGAGGACTTGGAAAGGATTCTCCAACACCATCTGAAGATTGTAAGTTTTCCCTTCTAAGTTCTCATCAATATACTTGGCCTATTTCCTTCAAGTGTGTGTTTACATGTGCTTGTCTACAGTTGTCTTAATCTGCATAGATGAATTGATTTTGTCTAATCCATTAGAGTAGGATACATTCGTTTGTTTCTTGTTGTCTATTGCGGGTATTGATTTATGTTAGGAGTTAGATTCAGCTCATGGATTGGAGCAGCTTGGACAAACGTCATAAATGAGGTACATCATACTTCCCCCTCCTTCTCTCTTTTTTTATGGACAAAATGAATTTATAGGAATGGTAGTGTCCAAATGTAATTTCCTGTCTTGTTATAGGGGTCTGTAATCCAAGGGAAATTTCACATGTCTGCAGAGGAATATTTCCCTAACAATCATAACATAACAGAAGTACACACCATGTATAGAATGTGACCATGGAGCACAACTCCCCGATAGATAAGTTATACAATAACTCCTTAAGGAATAGGAGAACCTCATCCACATAACCAAATACATTTATACATCACAAATCTCATGTCCTCAATAATGAATACATGATATCTATATATACCTATTCACACCTACACAAGAGGCCCCTTTATTATTAGGTCAACCCTATTACATATATATTTACACATTACATGTACATTTAGCCTCACATATCCCCCCCTTGGGATCATATCATATACATTTAACCCTATATATGCCCCCTTTGGGTCATAACATAGTAGCCTCCTTTGAATTCATGAATGAATAGGTATATAAGGTCTGCAGTTTCAAAGTTATGGTTTTTTTCAAGGACTAAATCCAAGGTCGAGGGTTGCAGGCCCTCCCTTCTCTCCATCTCTCTGTTTTCCTGACCCTCCGTCCCATTTTTCTCCCCAACAAACTCGCTTCTCACTTTTTGTTCCCTGTTTTTCTCTCTCTCTCTCTCTCCCCCCCCCCCACTTCCTTTTTTGACGAAACTTGATCCCAATCCTCCTTCCCAAAACTTTTCATCACGTGGGATTAGATCTAAAAAGGAAAAATGGAGTCCATCTCAGAAGAGCTACTGGATTATGAGTTAAGCCAAACCTCGTACAAGGATTTTATGATGCAGGAAGATTTCCTCGGGTGTAGGACACTAGCTTCTTCGTCCCACCACGTAACCTCATCCCGGACATTTAACTCAATTCTCCCAGATTTGGAGCATGCAAAAGATAGCAAGTACCCTCAGACAATTTCCAATGAATTTGAAAGATCCTTGTCTCACGCGAAGGATATGTTGAACTTTATCCACTACTAGTGTTTGCAGATTCACCCTTTTCCTCAAGACAAGCAAAGTCCCCCTCTCCTATGTTTTTAAAATATCACAATCAAGGGAAAACAAAAATAGCCATAGTTCTAAGCCTCCCTTTTCCAAGCCCTTGTACCAGAAGAAGGGAGTTAAGTGTATTCAAACTNCCCTTTTCCTCAAGACAAGCAAAGTCCCCCTCTCCTATGTTTTTAAAATATCACAATCAAGGGAAAACAAAAATAGCCATAGTTCTAAGCCTCCCTTTTCCAAGCCCTTGTACCAGAAGAAGGGAGTTAAGTGTATTCAAACTAGGGGAGAAGCAGAAAAAATGGTTGTAGGGGTGGATATTCCAGTACCATAGGTCTCAATATATGTCGAAAAATGTTTGGTAGATCGTTTTAGTGGGAAATTCACAGGTGAAAGAGCTATTCATACATGGATAATCCAAAATTAGAAGCCTTTACTAAGGTATGAACCTGAAGCACATGTTTTACCCAGAGGATGGTTCTCCTTCCTTTTCCGCTCTGAAGAGGACTATTCAAAGACAATAAATCGCAATTGGTCTTGGGGACCTTCAAGTCTTGTTTTGAAGCCTTGGACAATAGACTTTGAACCGTCCTAGGAACCGGTTTCTCACATGAAATTTTGGGCCATTCTACCAAGGCTACCCCTGACATTCTGGTCGAGAGAAGCTCTCGAGGCCATCAGAAACAAATTAGAGTCCTTTGTAGGGATTGAACCTAACTGGGCCTCAAAAAAGGACTGCATATGGGCGTGGATTCAAGTGGAGGTTGATGTTCGTGACAGATTGGTAGGTGAAATTGACATTGTGTTTGAAAAAAAAATATGTCATCAGAGGGTGGATTATTGGAAGCTCCCCTTCTTATGCCATGGTTTCCAAGAAATTGGCCACCTACATGACCAGTGCACCCAAGCGAGGCCGAATTCTTTTCCTCGGCTTAAAAAATGGAGAAAAATGAAAACTACACGGATTCAAGTCCCTATTGAAGTGTACTAGGTGGATGGTAAATGATCTGTAGTCTCCATTGACCCAGGGAGCATGGTCACTACAAGTGAAGAAATAGAGGAATTGGTCAAGCATCATATTGGGACATGTATGTGTAATTCCTAACCGGCTACAACTACTACTTCTCTTTCTGATTCTTTGTTGGCAGTTTCTATTGAGGGTGGTGGTGTGGTCCCCCCCTCCCCCCCGTTCTCTCCCAAGCCATCGGTGGCTCATTTCATCTCTCCTTTGATTGGCCCCTTGGGACACCTGGGTGCTCCCCCTTACCCTTCTCTTGCTTCTTTGGGTCCACTGGTCCCCTCCCCCTTTTCCTATCCTTGACGTCAATCGCTCCACATTCAATTCCCCCCCCTCTCACTCCCTTGGATCCTCTGGTATCCATCCCTTCCCATTCCCTTTCTCTGATTTCCCATGTCATATATCAGGTGGTACACAAACCCCCTTCTCCACTAGGAAACATGTATGCCCTAAGATCTAAAGATAACCTGAAGGGGCCCTTTCCCGCCAAAGTTATCCCTGGACTCTCCCTAGGTTTCTCAGGATGGAAGGAAGTCACACATGTTTAAATCCAAAGAGAAGGTTGTTGCAGAAGTCTATAGAGGAAATCAAGACACTATCTCCATGTCCCTTAGAGTGGGGAGCATCCTCCCCCCGTAAATGATCATTTTTTCCTTTAATTGCGAAGGGGTACAGGTCCCCCAAAAAATACTATCCCTCAAAAGGCTTCTCCTAAGCCCAAGGCCTGATATTATCTTGCTATAGGAGACAATGTGAATGGGATCCAAATCTATTGAGACTATACGGTCCTGGCTAAAGAACTGGTCTTTCAACGTTGTGGATATTGAACACATGTTGAAGGGATGTCTGGAGGCATTATCTCAGGATGGAGTGTTGGAAAATATTTAATAGGCGAATGGAAAATATTTAACAGACAACGAATGCTTGTCATTGATGGCAAGTACAACAATGAATATGACATGAGTATAGGAAGTTTGTAACCGACAGGCAAATAGAAGATAAGCTCAGGAAGATCGAATGATCGAAGGCAACACAACATTGATCGAATGATCGAAGGCCCATAAAGTTTGAGAAGAATTTATGAGCGTTGGATCCCATTCAAAATTCCTGAAAGAACGAGGGTCGTCAGATCTGAATGTAGACAAGAAGAGAGTTGAAGAGGAGGACAGATCTTAGATGTTAGATCCAAGCATAGGACCCGACCATCGTTGGATCAAGGAGAACCTGCACGCTTTTTAAAGTACAAAAAGGAGAAGCGGGCGTACAAAATTCTGAAATAAGGAGGACCATCCATTTGCGGGTAGGACACGTGGGGATAGATCGTCATTTAGCTGACTGGAGAGTCAAAGGAACAAGGTTCCCTAACCTCTTGAAATCGCGATTTAATCTGAGCCGTCAGATCAAGGTTGAATCTAGACAGTTGATTCCAGTCCATGTCGGAGTTTCGTGAATCGAGAGTTGGAGATGTCAAGTAATATCAATCACAAGAATCCTGAAATCATGATATGTGGAATTGCGATGTAATCTAAGCCATCAGATCAAGATTTGATCTGAACCGTTGATCCCAGTCCATTTCGGAGTTTCGTGGATCGAGAGTTGAAGATGTCAAAGAATAATAACCACAGGAATCTCAAAATCGCGATATGCGAAATCGCGACTTAATTGCAGCCATCAAATCAAGATGTGATATGGATCGTTGATCCGACCCCATTTCAGAGTTTCATGGATCGGGACTTTGAAGTGAAAAAAACACTGAACATCAAGAATGTCGAAATCGCGATTCAATCGCAGTCGTTAAATCAAGATCATATCTGGACCGTTGATTTAATTCCATATCAGAGTTTCGTGAATCGTGACATGGAGAGGCAAAGAAAACAATGCAACAAGAATTTTGAAATCGTGATTCAATCGCAGCCGTTGAATCAAGATCAGATATGGACCGTTGATCTAACTCCATATCGTAGTTTTGCGAATCACGACATGGAGTGGCAAAGAAAAGAATGCAACAAGAATGTTGAAATCGAGATTCAATCACAGTCGTTGAATCAATATCAGATCTAGACCATCGAATCATAGGACATGTGGCAAGCGATTGAAATTTCGCTGACTTGGAGTCAATGAAGCATAGTGTTGAAATTCACGAAATGAGAAATCGCAAAAGCGCTTTATGCATAAGCGCATGGTCATAGCCATTGATCACATCGATGGAAGATGGAGGTAGAAGCTAGAGGTGCTAAGCTTGGCCACAAAAATGCCGAAATGAATGCAAGATCTCATGAAGCCAATCCAACGGTGTAGGTAAATTTGAACAAAGATCGGAGGGTTACTGTTCTCTCACACAGTTAACTCCTCAATTACGAATCTGTTAGAAAAATGGACTCATGATTGCCAATCAGTTGGCGTTTCAGTTGCTTGGACAGTTTTCTTTCTTTTGCCTAAGGAAATGTGAAGTGGAACCGCCGGGGATGTTTGTATAAAAGAAGATGAGACAGACTGTGTACGGTTGGTTGTTCTGCATGAAAAATGAATGAAACTGTAAGAAAGGGAAAATTATAGAATGTGCAGTGTAATATTGAGAATATGCATAGTGTGAGATGAAACTCAGAGAAGAGTAATAGATGATGAAGAAAACTTGAAGCAGAGAAGAATAACAGAACAAGTTGAAGAAGATCAGAATGATAGAACAAGTTGATGCAGAGCAGACCTGCTGAACAGACAAAGGAAGAGAAGAATTGCAGAACAGTTAGAAGAAGACTAGATTTATAGAACAAAGAAAGATTGGTAAGAATTGATTTATCTGTGTAGTCGACTGTTTATTTATTCATTCATATTTTAGGGAGGTTGGGAGGTGCTCGGGAGGACTGTTGTCCTCGGAGTTTCAAGTGAGAACTTGAACACAGGAAGTTGTAGCTTCCATCTGGTTGCAGCCAGAGAAACCAGGGTGGCAGGGTGGTGCAAGGGAGAACAAGTGTTCTCTGTTATACAGGTTGGAGCCTTTGTAACTGGAAGTTGGTGCTTCCATCCAGTTGGTGCTAGAACATTAAGGGAGTTGGTGCTTCCTTCTAGTGGGTGCTAGAGAAACCAGATATTTGGTGCTCTCAAACAAGTTTCAGCTTGTAAAATAGAGGTAGCAGCCTCACATTGAGTTGGTGCTCAATTATAGATGATGTACTGAACTTAAAAGACTGCCTATCATTTCGAAGAAGAAGAGGTTTTCTCCCTTTATGGGTTTCCTCGTGAAAAATCTGTCCTTGTGCATACCTTATGTGTGACTGATGCTCTTTACTTTTACTTTCCATATGTTGTATATTGTTGATGATCACTTGAAGAAAGATTAATAATGTTTTAATAGACTTAAAATTGTTTAAGCTCAATTACAACTGATTCACCCCCCCCTCTTAGTTGTCTTAGTAATTTCAACAATTGGTATCAGAGCAGGTTCCTTTTATTCAAAGGTAGATCTGTAAGATTAAACATGACAAGTCATGAAGGGACTTCAGCCTCTAAGCCCCCTCAGTTTGATGGAACAAATTTTTCCTTCTGGAAGATTAGAATGAGAACATACTTAATGGCCTTGGGTGTTGATGTTTGGGATGTAGTAGAGACTGGATATACAAAGCCTATTGTGCTAACCTCCAAGGATGATAAGTTAGAGTTTAGTTTTAATGCTAAGGGGATGAATGCTATCTTGAATGGACTTGCCGAAGCTGAGTTTGTAAAGGTGATGCATCTTGATACTGCCAAAGCAATGTGGGATAAACTTATTAGTAGTTATGAAGGAAATGAGAAAGTAAAAGATGCCAAACTTCAAACATACAGATTGAAATTTGAAAAACTAAAGATGAATGAAGATGAAACATTTAGCAAGTATTTTTTAAGAGTTGAAGAACTTGTAAATGCCATGAAGGGTCTTGGTGAGAAATTTTATGACTCACTCTTAGTTCAGAAGATTTTAAGATCTTTGCCTGATAAATTTAATCCAAAAGTCTCTTCAATAGAAGAATTAAATGATCTTAAAACTTTGTCCATTGATCAACTTCTAGGAACTCTAACTGCATATGAAATGAGAATTAACAAATATAAATCCAGTACTAGAGAAGCATCTTTTAAAGAAGACAAGAATACTGATTCAGAATTAGATGATATTGAGGCAAAATTTGTGAGAAGGTTAAAGAAAGGGTCAGGAAAATAT
>ML787953.1:338639-383519 GCA_009831015.1 Picea engelmannii | reverse complement strand
TGGTTGGATGCACTTGTTTATGGTACAGGTTGATTACAGGTTGTTTGGCATAGGTTGGTGCATGGTTGATGCACTTGTTTATGTTGACAGATTGATATCTGTTGAGGATTGTTGCCTCATCTCAGTTGGTGCTGAGAATGTAATATAGGTATTGCATATATATCTGGTGCTCTTGTAGAGTTGTACTCTATTCAGTTGTTGTTGAAAAACCCCCGGATTAAAGTCCATAATAAAAAGAAAAATTGTACATACATCTTGTGTTCTTTGTGTTCCTTGTGGAGATGATTTGTTGATGATATGTTGTTGATATATGTTTCTGATATGTATTCACATATAACTGATTATAAATGAAAACAATGAGTAATGAGCAAATGTTGAATGTTAACTAAGGAGTTTCTGTGTAAGAGGGAAGTTTTGGGAAAAAGATCCCCACACTCATTCACCCCCCCCTCTAAGTGTGGTAGGTGTGTCCAACACAAAAATGTGCATTCTTGCATAAAATCATATTTTAGGGGTGTATCGATCATCAAAAAGTGTTAACTATTACTACTTTCTTTTCCAATCTGAGGAATGTCAATAAGCAAAAGTTGAGCGGATAGCTAAATGGATAGTTACATGGAGAAATGATTGTATGGCACATGACAAGTTTATAAATCACATCATATGAACTTCTAGGATATGCATGGAAGGTTGAAGGTGAGAAAGATTTAATTGGAATGTTTCAAAATTTATTCAAAGGATGGTAGTTATTAAGACAAATTAATCGTTGATATATTATTATTACCATTATTATAGGATTGCATTGGACTTCATGGAAATCCTTATTTTTGTATCAATTGTGGACATGTTCCAAATAAATAGAGGAAGGACCATGTGTGTTTTGGAAACACAATCAACTCCTTAGCATCCCATGGTTGTAAATTCCATTCGTCCAACATGTATCATGAATATCTCATACTACCACAAAATGTCAGAGAACAAAACAAACCATGGATTTTACTCGATGTTTTTAATTTTAGGGAGGTTATTCAATGGTGTTCAAAGTTATACAACAACATACCCGGGAATATCAAGTCAATGTAGATTAGTAAGCATGACAATATATTTGCTCATTAAGCCTTCAAAACAATGTTTTGTCTTTTGCAACATTCTAAGGAATTTTCTCTCATTCATGCTAATTATTTTATAGGGTGAGCCAAAACTAAGTGGCATGGATGTTTACCAAACTCTAAGGGAAGGAATCCATAGCTAAATTTCCCCATTTTACAACATATATTATCCTCTAAGCATTAACACGAGAAATTTTCAAATTGGAAAGAGATTATTTCAATGAAATAGCTACACAATCATCTAAATTTAAAACAACCACATGGATTTATGTTACTGCCTATATCATATATGCCATGGTATTTTAGAATACCTTCAAATGGTTCCTTAGGAAGGAAAATATCATAGTAGGGTAATCTCAATACAATTATGGCATCCACACTTGTGGAGACACATAGAAAAGTAGGATTTATGTAAGGTACAATATTGTTTGTGTTTGGAATAATGAACATGTTAATTGGGAGATACCCAACTTTCCTCATTGAACATGAAAAAATATCTTGAAATGAAAATGGAATTACTTTTCAAAGTGCCACAACACATACATCAAGATGTATGGATTCATAGGCCATCCTTATCTTTTTCCCAAAAATGTATGTGATGAATATATATGTATGGAGATATATCACCAATGTGTATATTGGCATGAGATATCGCATAAGAAGAAAGTTAATTGGTTTTAACCATTTTTTGTGAATGAACAATATATTATGGCATTGGATATATGAGCTATGCATACTAAATAAATTTTTAATGGGAATAATAAAATACTTAGGGTTATGATTCAAAAATACTCCTCCAAAAACATATGAATCAAGTAAAGTATTCAAATCTCTTCACATCTCAACCCCATCCCAACGAAGAAAAAGGTCAAAAACACTATCGATTATACAAAGGCTTCCAAAATAAGAAGAGAAGATATGGATGTGGATGCAATCTCTGATAAAAATAATTTTGATGATCCTTTTCCAAGTTGGAACCAATATGATATTGATGGCAAAGTAGATCAAGCACATTCCTCCTTAAATGTTTCTAAGGGGGTGAACAAGGTTATGACTGGGTGATCAACTCCACTTGCTACATGTGGGTTAACATACCCTCTAGTTGGTTGCATTAATGATATCATTTTGGCACTATTACTTTTATTAACACTCAATATTCCTTTCACATTAAGCTCCCATTAATGCAACAATTAGGAAGAAAAAAAACCACTGAAGTTTTCAAGGGGAGTACAAATTAGGCTAGTGTCTCTTCATCTATTTATGAAGGTTAATGTTGTTGATCAAAAAAATCTAGTTGAACTTGTGAAAATCTTGATAGTAAGAGTCATTCTTCAATTCCAATTCCTTTGTAGTCACTTTTACTATCACTATAGTTCCTTCAAGTCAAGGAAATGGAAAATATATAGATTTATAGGTTGAGAAACCACCTACGTGGGCTCTCTCATAAATGAGGTTTGGAGAAGAACTATTAAATAAATACCGAAAACCCCACAACCAATTTTTGATGATGAATTTCTCAAATTGCATGACTTTAAATATGATAACAAGAACAAGTCCTTGATGGTGAGGTTATCTAGATCTAAGTGGAAGGGGAGAAAAATATGGAATTATCATCACTTTAGATGTTTTTAATATGACTACTATAGGTGTTGTTAAGTTGAATGAAGAAACCACAAAAGTTGTTAAGTCTAAGGTTAAAGAAAAAAAAAACCTTGCCTAAAGGTTAAAATGGCATATTGAGGCCCAAAAGGTAAAGATTCAAGGGTATATAAGTGTTTTATGGTTAAATCCCTTATATATAGCTCCTATATCAACTAGGACCCCTATGGATCTTGCAGCTCCACCACTTGAAACACAAAGCAGTAATAAAACTGAATCAGTGAGGATATCCCTCAAAAGCATGAGGAAAGTGATTGTGGTAATTTGGACAATAAAAAAAAATTGCAATACATGGGAGCTAGCTAAAAAATCCCAAGTGTTGGATAGGAACTTAAAAAAAATAAGAGATGGTAGCACTAAAATTACATCATGAAATTAATTTTGAAACAAATTATGTCAAACCATGCTTTCCTGTCATGGTAGAGTTGATACATTTGTTGGACAAGCCCAACTATTCTCTAAATATGTACAATTGGTAGAGATCCATAGAGGTTGGAATTATAGGATAAAGTTACTCACTCAATTTGTAATTGATTGTGATCATTGGAGGAAAATAAAAATAGTTTAGTATCTAAAATTGAGGAGAGGAGAAACTTTAAGATTATAATGCAGATCCATATGAAGGGGTAGAAATCTGTGTGTCTTCAAGGTCCTTTCCACCTAGAAACATGGCAAGTGAAGTCAAGTCCATGGGTATTTTGGGACCTAAAGAGAATACTTTAGGTAACTTTAGAAAACTGGGTTGCAAAATGTTTAGGTCAAACCTCCACATCTCTAACAACATCATTGATGAAGCTAGTACAGTGTACATAGATTTGGATGATGATGTGAAAGTTTATGTTAAGGGGAAAATTGCCAAGGAGATACATGCATATAGGTATAAATGTGAACCATCATTCCCATTTACCAATAGTTAATGCACACAGAGACAAAAAGGTGGACATAGTTTGGGTAATTAAAGGAGAGGTTTCTTTGTGTAACAATGAAATTTTGAGTGGTCTAAGCCTAGAAGAAGAATCTATGGGTTTTGGATTTGTGTGTAATATTTTGGATATGGAAACTTTGAGTGGAATCAAGCCAACGAGAGGGAATGGTGTTGGAAAACAAGTATCACATCAAGTAATGGAACTTTGAAGGTGTGTGAAGAGGAGGAAGGAGTTGGTAAAGACGAAAGTTGGGGAAGATGTCTACTTGGAAGAATTTTGGAGTTTCAAAGGAAGTGACTAATGGGTAGGTTTTATGGGAGGAAAATGGAAAAAATAACTTGAAATGATTGGCTTCATGCCAACTAGAGTCCAATCCTAGGATATGCTTCAAGATTTAATATGTTGTCAGGAGGAAGGTTAGGGTTTATCTTTCAATCAAAAGGATATGTTGAAAATATTATGGGAAACTTGTGGTACTGGTGTCTAATAGTATTGATGCTAAAGAGGTAGAATGCATGTTTTTATCTAAGGTTAGAATCAGTTGCTATGAAATTTGGGTGAAATTGTGATGGATTCCTTTATAACTTTGGTCTAACAATATTTTTAGAGCTATAAGGGATAGTTTTGGAAGGACTATAGATGTAAATAATGTTCGACAAAACAAAGTATTTCCAGATAGGAAAAACACCTTAAGAAACCACTGACACAACTAGATCAAATATCAGTAAATCAATGTTCTTACATGGTTAAAACCCCCAAAAAGGGAAACAATACAAAACTCCAACCAACACTTCCACTTGAGGCAATATATTAATGCAAAATAAAAAATTGTACATAAGGGTTTCTCACATTTGATCTTCAGCAAATGACCCTTCATGCTCTTTAAATTGATATCATTGACCAATTGGTTGTTAATCCATGAATCAATATAGTCATTATTGTCGAGGAGAATATGAACCATTAGATCACTTTATGTCTAGAACATATTGTATTCATTGGATTACATAACTATGAATGCATACTTAAGAAACACACTTTTACCTAAATACATACTAGAATAAGTTGATCTTAACTCATTTTTAAGTGTCTAAATATCTTAACATCCCCCTTTAAGAGAAACTTGGGATAGGATTGAAGGATATACAAAGGTGACACAATAAGAGAAGGATGAATTAGAGCCTATCCCTCCTTATTGACAACTTTATGAACTCATAACATAGATCAAAGTTTGGAAAGCTTCACTTTTGTAAGACACTTTGTGAAAATATCTTAAACTTGATCATCTATAGAGAAAAAGAGAACTTCAATAACATGATCATGAAAGAGATTTCTAATGAATTGCATTTGTACCTCAATGTGTCTGTTGCACTGATGTTGAACTGGATATTTCACAAGCTTGATGGCACTCTGATCGTCACACCAAACTGTGACTAGATGTTATTGCTAGAATCCAAACTCTGAAAGGATCTATCTAAGACACAATTCTTCTTAACTTGCATTAATTGTCACTTGGTACTCTAATTCGATTAAAGAAAGAGAAAGAGCCTATTGTTTTTTACAAGCCCAAGTGACAAGTCCATAACTAAGACTAAAAACATATCATGCAGTAGAATTTCAATTATCATGGTTGTCGACTCAAACAAAATCAGTGGAACCAACCAAAAAGGGAGTTCCCCCCAGAACTGTATTGTATCCCAAACTGAATTGTACCCCGGATATACCAAATCATCATGTTCATTTTTTTCCAATGGATTTCATGGGGTGTTTGTGTATACCAAACAATAAGACCAATAACAAAGGAAAGATTAGGATGGGTATGAGTCAAATATAAAAGGTTACCAACTAAATAATGGTACAAAGTGGCATCTACTTCAAGTGTAGTACATGTGGAAACAAGTTTGGCTCCGGACTAGAAAGGAGATGAGGTTGGTTTACAGTATTCCATGTGAAATAGGTGAACAAGGTCACATGCATACTTAGACTAGAAAAGATAAATTCCTTCCTCGGTTTGCAATATTTAGAGGCCAAGGAAATAGTGCAAATAACCTAAGTATGTCATTTCAAATTTATTCTTAAGGATGGGTTTCACATAGTTTAAAAGTTTGTGATCATCGCCAGTGAGGATAAGGTCATCAACATAAATAAAAAGTATTATGATATGGTTTCCTACTTTCTTGGTATAAACATTGGGGTCGGAATGACATCTAGAAAAGCCAATGTCAAGAAGAAAGTTATTCATTTTAGCATACCAAGCTTGAGGAGATTTCTTAAGACCATATAGGTATTTCTTAAGGAGGCACACAAGTCTAAATCCATTATGAACATAGCCAAGAGGTTTTTCCATGTATTTTCTTCATCTAAATCCCCATGCAAGAAGACATATGTAAAATCCACCTGATGAACCTCCCATTTATGTGAGATGGAAAGGGATAGAATAAGATGGAAGGAATTCATTTTGGCTACAGTGGCAAAGGTTTCATTATAGTCAATTCCTTCAACTTGAGAAAATCCTTTGGAAACTAATCGAGCCTTTGTTTTTCAACACTTTCATCTGATGCATACTTAGTTCCATACACCCATTTACATCTAACAAGATTTCTTCCTTTCAGAAGAGGTACAAGATCTCAAGTACCATTCTCCATTAAGGAACGATGTTCTTCATTCATTGTTGTGTGCTAATTTGGATGGCCAGAAGCTTCTATAATTGTTTCTAGATCATGTGTAATGTCCCCATAAATATCAATACATCTTAAACACATCAACATTCAACATTATGTTAGAGGGCCATCACAAGCAAACATGAAGTTATGGAATCAATTCTAAGCTAGATCCATTCCAAATATACTAGAATGTGTCAATATAGATTTGATTTTTACTTCTTGTTCTGTTTCAAAAATTAGTATAAAAGTTTGTACAAAATTCCAAACAACCATACACACTCCTTCTTGGAATAGTTAGTATTTTTTTTAAAATAGATTATCAACAATGACAAGGGCACTATTTTTTATAGCATGAGAATTATTACAATGCATCAACCAGTCAAAACTAGTCAAAACTAGAAACACTCTACCACTTTACAGGGAAATTGCAACATATCCTTATCACCCATATCACAATTTTACCTACAAAAATATGAGCATGGAACACTATTGGAGGGGAATTTCTCCTTATTTGTTTAGGGTTCTCATATCTGTAATTTCACATCCATCACCCATTCTATTATTCCTTTGAAAATCATTTTAATAAGTTCATTTCCACAAGTTTGTTTTGGATTCTAAAGTGGGATAAAGAGTTGAGATACGATTTGAAGACTTTCTTCATTAATCAAAGGTATCCAATAGTCAAAAGTCACATTTTTGCATGTATAACAGCATTAAAGAAGAGTTTTGACATTGTTGTATATTGTTTGTTGATTTCAGGAAAAGTAATTCAAGGAAGGAACATGCATACTTGTTCCTTTCATTTTTGACAATAGTCGATGCCATCCTAAGACCTTTTCTAGCATGTAGTAGAAAGGACCTAAGGACCAATGTAATTTACAGTAGAAAGAACACTAATTTGAGGTTATTGTTGGGAAGTCTAGAATCAAAACATCAACAATAGTATATTATGTAATGTAAAGGAGGTGCTCCCAGCATGTACGGAGGCCCTTTATAGCCTTCATGACATAATTTTGGATCATTTTCTCTAAGGGAAGAAGGGAATTCTAGCATGAAGTATATCCATATATCAATTTTTTCACATTCCTCTAAGATGTAAACCCTGTGAGCTGATTGTTTTATCAAATATATTCACTATACAGTAGGTCGTTGTTACAAAATGAAATCCATACAAATATTATGACCAGAAAAAATTCCATCTGGTTGAAATTGGGATTTAGTTAGCTCTATCAAGCCTTTATTATAAGAGGCGCTCATAGATCATATGTCAAACCAATGGTTAGATAAGTATTACCCTTTATTTAAATGAAGGAAAAATATAATCCTTTGTAAATTTCCATCTCAACACATTTACACATCTCAATATTTATTTTCCATTGATTACACATATTAGTTCTAAGAAATTAAACTTGAAACCCGTGCAATTTTTAACATCTAAGACATACGTCCTAATCTTGCTCATAGGAATAATTACAATCAAAATAATCCCAAAAGGAATTTTTTTTATTAGTAAATAAAGGTGCATCCACATAAATAAATACAATAACTACAATAAATTGGATTTGTTGTAATGGAAACATAAACACCAATCATTTCAGGAGTATCAATAAATTGTCCTTACTGTCAGAGTGGGAAATATCTATGCCTAATTATCAACTTATCAGTGGTAAGCCTCGGATTAATACTTCCAATGACATATTACAACAATAACATAATTAAATTTTCTACCTTTAAGCTATCATTGGATACTTTTTCTTCGTTGTATATTTTGCATGCAATCATAAGCTAGAACATCAACTATATTAGGTAAATACTAGTCTTATGCACAACTCTAAATTCAAGTCATTTCATGGATTCCATGTATTCCTAACCATAATGTTTTGAGATCATGATGGTTTCATGGAAGGTACACTCTCTACTTATGAAAGTTAACAACGCATTAGATTGGATAAATAAAAATTGTTATCTAACCCAATAACCCGGTATATACTCTTGCTTGAGGCAAGTGGCCCTAATCAATTTTTACTTTGATTAAGTTTGGATAACTTGAATTTGGAGTCCTGTTTGGTATTGTTCTTTGTCAAGCAATGTTCATGTACTTAATATCAATCCCACATGCTAGTCCACTGAAATTTTGAACTGAAATAGAGCTTTCAACTGATCATGCTAGTTAGATATTGAGGAGTACCTAAAACCCCTTACCAAATGGAAAAATTAAAAATTTGAAAACAAGATCACCCCAAGATACCCAAGTAGAAGAATTCAATGGTTTTGATTGCATGGTTAATCTCATGCAATTGAATTTAGATCCTGTTAGCACTCTGTAAATCTGTCTGACTGAATAGACAAACGACAAAGGTAATTGCTTCAACCATCTTAAGAGATAAGGCACTAGCCTTCTCAACTCAGAGAGGGCTCTCTCGTGTCACTTGATATTTCTTTTGGAAACTGGTGGCTAGATTTGGTTTGTTTTGAGGTTTTTAATAAAATTGTTGAAGAGCTGAAGATGACATTTGGGCTATGAGGTCAAGAATGTAGGATGCATTTCCAAATCATGAAAACAATTAAGAGGAAAAGGCTAAATGAGGAAGTGACTTATGAGTTTATGCTTGAAAATTTAGATGGTATCAGAAGAAAAGAAACACAACTATTATCATAGCATTATAGTAATGAATTCCGAAATGGTTTAGAAGAGACAAACATAGTCTAAATCGCCAAGCCGAGAGCATTGAATAATGAATTCTGGACTTTTAATTTCTCAATTTAGACAGAAGAAAGAAAAATGAAATACAGAATAACAAGAATCACACACTATGAGAGAAAATGAGACTCATAACACCACCAATTAGAATTTTTTCATAAAAAGTCCAAAATCTGCCTTTGCATCCATGTATTCATTCCAGCCCCAAAGATTTACAAAGTTTTCCTACACAGAGAGCAGGATCCTCCTTTCTCTCCTGCTTCTATACTTGTGAGGCCAAGCATATATAGAGGGATTTTGTGTGGAATTTAAAACGTTCTGACTTCCTCATAATTCTAAAAATAGATACAAGTTACAAAAAGGAAGAACAGTTGTATTATTTAAAGGGACCGTTAGTAAACGGTCTGTCATATCAAGACTCCATTTTCTTAAGTCGACATTTGTCCAAAACTTTCTGAAATACACCAAAATTTTACCTGAATATTCACCTCATCTTGGTGATTTCCTCCTCCAGGGTACTCCACCAATCGAGATTTTCCCCGACGCTTTCTATCATCTCGGTTTTGGCCTCTGTCCTCTGCCTTTTTCTCATCTTCTTCTTTGCGGCTAGGTGGTAGGTGTTGTCCGCATGTTCATTTATGATGAGATCCCTCATAACAGGGTTTAATTTGACTCCCGACTTTGACTTAGTTTCAAGTTCGATATGAAATTTAGTCGCCATTATCTGCAAGACCCATCTTTCATTCTTACTTATTGACCTACTTGGTACATTAATTGAGAACCCAATTGTGCCAGACACCGTTTGATGAGTATTATCCATACCTTTCGGACTTTGCAGAGACCTTGATTTGGCCACCCTTTGAATTTACAGAATTTCAGGAATACAGGCCGAGCTTTTTTTTCTTACGCATAAGATGGCAATTTCCCAGAATAGGATAAAATGATTTCATATCTGAGATTTGATGGTTTTTGTGCTTTGATCACGAATTACTTTCATAGTACATTAGTGTGCCACGCTTCATCAATCCACTTCGAATGATGAGCCTCGATTTAGTTATGCGATGGCGTCCTTTTGGTACGTCATCTGAGAAAGTAACTGGACCGGTGATGTGGGGTGATCTAACCAACCTCCATTCTTCCCGTGAGTTAGTGATGTGACATTTTGAACCACGTGACATTAGGGCCATAGGAAAAGTGGTTTTGGGCAATCTGTTGTCTCCTCTGATGCATGTGAAAGAGCGCCACATGTTCCCCATCAAAACCAGAGTGGTTTTCCCCGGTATGCCTTTGCGATGTTAAGTTTTGTGCTATTTGTTGGTCCGATGTGGGCCTCGACCATGGATCTGAGATTCTTCAAGATTGACGGTCCATTGAGATACTCCCTTCTAGCCTCTACTATATTCATTCATATGCCACGGGATATAGCCGAGCGCCCTAAACTATTACGCCTCTACTGTGGTATAGCGTCTTGCTGAACCTCAAAAAAATTTAGATCCCGATATAAAAATTGTTAAGGTGATAACATTGGCTCCAACTAGGGATGTTATCCTCCCAGTGAGGTAGCAAATAACTCGTAGACCCGGTGCCTGATCCATTGGGTTGTTCCCAAAACATGCGTGTACCCTGCTCTTACCAATCTCTGTGCACTGCTTCCAACTGCATGCGGGACGTCTAAGTACATTATTGAAAACTAATTGTATTTAGTGCTAGAAAACTCAAACTGGAAAATGATTGACCGACAATCTTATTTTCACATCCCTACCTACCCTAAAATTGCTAGGATGACCACTCAATCAAGTGATGCTAAAGTGCTAATGCATCCAATCAAGCAATTGGCTTCCTGGTTTTCCTTTGTTCACATTTTTCTTAAGCTAGTAGAAAAATGTAAAATATGGCGGCTGAAAAAATAAATTGAATCCAAAATCTGAGCTTATGAATGAAAAAAATTCATCCTTCACTGAATACTGTAATAGGATGGCCACCGGATCTTGAAAACCATGAAAAAACATTTCTCCTTGATGAGCAAAAACCGAAAGGCAAGTATATTTCATCAGTGTTAGTTGTTTTTTCCCTATTTCTTCTATTCCGAGAACATTTTCGAATGAAATGGAAACAATAGGTTTGTCTGCTTGTCCATGCATATCAACAAAAATATTCATATATTCATGCACATCTTCAAATATGACAACCATATAATATGCATCAAGGCTATCCTCTTGTTCATGAAACAACTCTGATTTGGTTTCATTGAATTTCTGGGAATTTGTTTGAGGACCACCATTTTGACTTTCAAACAAATTAATTGAAATAAGTTCCTGCTCATAAGCTTCTAGCAAATGTGAAAAGCCAACAGCATGCATTATTTCACAGTCTATAATTCCCATGGATGAATTTTCAAAACCCTGATTTTCAAATGACTCAAACAAAACCACTGCCTCTTTACTACCTTTCTGTATTTCTAATGGAAAAGTGGCATATATTGCTTCATTTCATTCCCGAAAATCTATGTCATTTGTTTTTTTATTGTTGGATACTTCCATAGATGCAATTTCATAATCTTCATCCATGTCTATGTTGTTTAAAAATTGAACCACGACGTCATTCTCAAGGGAAGAGAAAACACTTTGAAACACCTTTTCATGTTGAGAATCTATATTGATTTTGGGAAAGAGAAAATGACCTTGAAAAATACTTTCTGGAGCAACTTCTTCTTCCTTTTCAGGCTGATAGCTGAACATAGACTGCAAATTTGAGCTGACATGACCCTTTATGTGATCATTCATAATATTATCATCACCACTCCACTCATTCTTAGAGGATTCCTGACCTAAGATACTACAAATATTTTCCTTCAATAATTTAAAGGAAGCAAAACATAATGGTAGGGTTGTCCTACATGATTTGAAATTGTCTTCGATTTTATCCCCAATAGATGGTTGTATTTCAGTGCAAGTGATAGGTTTTTTAGGCACACAAAAAGAGTGTTGTGATACCTTGTCCTTCTGCTTAATTAGTTTAGCGTGGTTTTTCATAAGCATAGATTTACTCTCCTCGATGATGATCTTAGGATTTTCTTTCAACAATCTGAATGAAGAAAAGAATAAAGGTAAAGAATTTCCTTCAGCTAATTCAACACTTTCTTCTTTGTAACTATGATATGTAGGTTGAGTCATTTCATTACACCACTGAAAGAAAATTTTTGATAGGGGACATGTAGTTGGTTTCTCTAAGGATTCATCATCACAATTGTCATTGTATTCATCATATATAGGTAAATCAGTAACATATGCAATATCATCTAGCAAGAACAACTCTGGGATGTCAACATGCTTTTCAACAGACTGATTTGCAAACTCATCTTCTTGACTATCTATGAATAAATACATAAAATTATAAGTCCCCCGCTTATCATGGGATGGATCAGAAGCTATATCGACATCCCTTCTCTCAAAAATTGGAATACAGTTCTTTGCAAAATTATTTCCATTGGAAGCTTCGCGAGAACCTATGATATCGTCAATTATGTGCTCAAAATTCCAATCAACTATTTCATCTTCACATTTTCTTTCATGTTCTTGTGCATTCAATTCCTCATTCTAGATTGGATTACATGCTTGGATGTTGTGTTGAATGTCTTGAGCATTACTAAAAAAAAATTGTAATGACTCGGGTCTTCTTTCCATTAGGAGGAAAGAAAAATTTGGATGAAGAGTAGTTGAATAATGGAGCATGGCAGCAGCTTCAGAGGGTTGAATTTCTTCGGACAGATTATAATAGATGCTAGATAATTTTCTACTAAACATAGAAATAGCTTCATTGTTGTGCCTTTTCAAGGCATAAAACTCATTGAGTTGTTGATCTAAGGATTTCTCTTTTCCCCAGAACTTTAAGAATACCTTCTTCAATTCTACCCATGAGATGATGGTTTTTGTATGCAAATGTTTGAACCAATGTTTGGTGTCTCCTTTCAAGGATTGAGAGAAAAATCTCATACACACATCATCATGGTCAATCTCGAATAAATCTATAAAATGCTCAAACCCTTAAATGTTCTTTTTGGCCAAGATGATATATGATTCTCCGTCGAACACAGGTAGGTACTCATAGTAATTTGGAGGTAAATCATGAAGGGTTTGGGGTAGCTTTAAGGGTATATATATATGTCGGGCCTTGGGGGGTGTTGGACCAAGAATAGTGGGAGAAACATTGGTCTAAGTCTCATGGGATTCATCAACTTGGTCATTGTCATTGCGTGGCCCAGGTGAAAAAAATTTATCAGAACTAGCGACAAGGTGAGGGTATGCATGTGCAATGTATAGAGGAAATATAATTGCAAGTATTTCATGATCATTATTAAGATACAATAGGTAAAAGAAAGTTTGTTTGGAATGTTCAAGGAAGGAGCAAAGGCAACTTAAAATGAAAAGTAAAATTATTTGTAAGAGGTCCCATTTTGAGTACTTGTTTTCCCTAATGATGCCTTTCCTCTCCCCTGTCAAGGGGTTTCATTTTTCAATGAAGTTTTTGTCTTGCGCTTGAAGCATTGAGAGCAGGGTCGCCTCTTGGAAATTCGGGATTATTTTATTTTTGGAGTCACCTTCAAACTAAAGTGGAGTCGCCAGAGTAGGAATACATCCAATTTGTGCCTAAGTGTCTGTTGCTCTCAGACCTTAGAACTCAACCATGTCGTTCTTCCCAGGGAAATTTTTTAAATTTCATCCCCAGCAACGACGCCAAAATGTTAGCACTCTGTAAATCTGTCCAGCTGAATAGACAAACGATAGAGGTAATTGTTTCAACTAGCTTTAGAGATGAGGCACTAGCCTGCTCAACTCAGAGAGGGATCTCTCGTGTCACTTGATATTTCTTTTGGAAACCGATGGCTAGATTTGGTCTGTTTTGAGGTTTTTGATAAAATTGTTGAAGAGATGAAGATGACCTTTGGGCTATGGGGTGAAGAATGTAGGATGCATTTCCAAATCATGAAAACAATTAAGAGGAAAAGGCTAAATGAGGAAGTGACTTATGAGTTTATGCTTGAAAAATTAGATGATATCAGAAGAAAATAAACACACAACTATTATCAGAGCATTATAGTAATGAATTCTGAAATGGTTTAGAAGAGATAAACATAATCTAAATCGCCAAGCCGGGAGCATTGAATAATGAATTATGGACTTTTAATTTCTCAATTTAGACAGAAGAAAGAAAAATGAAATACAGAATAACAGGAATCACACACTATGAGAGAAAACAAGACTCATAACACCACCAATTAGAATCTTTTCATAAAAATTCCAAAATATGCCTTTGCATCGATGTATTCAGTCCAACCCCAGAGATTTACAAAGTTTTCCTGCACAGAGGGCAGGCTCCTCCTTTCTCTTCTGCTTCTATACTCGTGAGGCCAAGCATATATAGAGGGATTTCATGTGGAATTTAAAACATTATGACTTCCTCATAATTCAAAAAACAGATACAAGTTACAAAAAGGAATAGTAGTTGTATTATTTAAAGGGACGGTTAGTAAACGATCTGTCATATCAGGACTCCCTTTTGTTAAGACAACATCTATCCAAAACTTTCTTAAATACACCAAAATTTTACCTAAGGATTCACCTCATCTTGGTGATTTCCTCCTCTAGGGTACTCCACCAATCAAGATTTTCCCTGATGCTTTCTATCATCTCGGTTTTAGCCTCTGTCCCCTGCCTTTTTCTCCTCTTATTCTTTGTGGCTGGGTGGCAGGTGTTGTTCACATGTTCATTTATGACAAGATCCCTCATAACAGGGTTTAATTTGACTCCCGACTCTGTCTTAGTTTCAGGTTCGGTATGAAATTTAGTCACCAGTATCTTCAAGACCCATCTTTCATTCTTACTTATTGACCTGCTTGGTACATTAGTTGAGAACCCAGTCGTGCCAGACATCATTTGATTGGTATTATCCATACCTTTCAGACTTTGTAGAGACCTTGATTTGGCCACCCTTTGAATTTACAGAATTTCAGGAACACAGGCCGAGCTTGTTTTTCTTACGCATAAGATGGAAATTTCCCAGAATAGGATAAAATGATTTCATATCTAATATTTGATGGTTTTTGTACTTTGATCACGAATTACTGTCACAGTACCTTGGTGTTCCACGCTTCATCAATCCACTTCAAATGATGAGCCTCGAGTTAGTTATGCGACGGTGTCCTTTTGGTACGTCATCTAGGAAAGTACCTGGACCGGTGATGTGGGGTGATCTGACCAACCACCATTCTTCTCGCGAGTTATTGATGTGACATTTTGAACCACATGACATCAGGGCCAAAGGAAAATTGGCTTTGGGCAATCCGGTGTCTCCCCCAATGCGTGTGTAAGAGCGCCATGCGTTCCCCATCAAAACCAGAGTGGTTTTCCCCGGTCTGCCTTTGCGATGTTAAGTTCCATGCTATTTGTTGGTCTGATGTGGGCCTCAACCATGGATCTGAGATTCTTCAAGATCGACGGTCCGCTGAGATACTCCCTTCCCATCTCCGCTATATCCTTTCATATGTCACATGATATAGTCGAGTGCCCTAAACTATTACGCCTCTACTGTGGTATAGTGTCTGGTTGAACCTTAGAAATTTTTAGATCCCGATATAAAAATTGTTAAGGTGATAATAGATCCTAAAGGATACTAACTCCTTAGTACATTTCATCGGGATAAACCAAATTGGAAGATTTTCCTTAATTGCATATCCTATATGAAAATGTTTAATGAAGAAGAGAACCCTACTCTTCAAAAAGACTCACCAAACAACCAAAATTGAACCTTAAAGAACAGATAAAAGGTTGAATGCCTTATCTACAATCAAATTTAATCCCTTTCATAGCAACCAGTTGTGTGGAAAATGGAAAAAAAATATTTGGGAAGGGTAGGATTTTCCATATTAGGTGATTCAGTGTTGTCCCCTACTTCTTTTATTTTTAAATTCCAAGAACAAAATTTTCACATTTGTAAACAATTAAGCACAACTAATATTTTTGTGAAGAGGTTTAAAGCCTCATGTCACCTCACACTATTAGACTTCGCTATCCATATGATGCGAAGAAAACATTGATTACGAGAAGATAAAATATAATTTTACAAGCATATGCCCATGGACAGATATCTAGTACATATAACCAGATAACACAGTAGAAAAACAACGGACAGTTATGGAAACCTATAGGAATTACATGGAAACTAGAGACAAAATTTGACCGAAGTAAATATGTAGTAATTCTTTGACATTTAAAAAAAAATTTAAACCAAAACATAGTTTTAACTTATCTTTTGAAAACTACAGACCAACAACTAGTTGAGTGAGTGATTTCCACCCAACTGTAGGTAGTCCACTATGGACACCACCCCCTATTCAGGCTATGATACCACCATGGAGAAGAGGTAATGCATTTTACTCGTGATAATATTTTAATTCACATAGAAATAATAGATCATCCCTTAGCACCCACAATACTTTCTCACACAACACAAGGAGGTCTTCCTTCATTACTCAACTGTCCCTCAAAAGTATCCTCCCTTCAGTGTTATTCAGTGTGTGCATGGAAATGTAAAATTTATTGTCCTTCAAATCCAGTGGGAATTATCTTGGTTCTTCTCTTTTTCCGAAATCTCTCATAGATTCATTTCATGGCTATTCTATCACATGTTATTGTAGGCTTCTTCTCTCAACAAGAACTCACATTTTCCTTATTTTTCCTTCTTTCTAAAATTGGCTCCCCTTTTTCCATTCGAATTTAACTTATTTTTACATGAGAAAAAGATGGCGAGAGAGTCCTAATTCAAATCTTCCTAGTTCCAAGAATGTAGGGAAGACAACTTACTAATTTTTAGGAAAAGATGGCTTGGATTGAGGAATTTGTTTCCTCCACTCCTCTTAACCTCGTTTAACTTTGAAAATCATATTTTTGGAATGGTTGAAGGTTCAAGGTAACATAAGGTTAAAAAAATTAGGCATAAACCCCCCTTAGACCCCCCTCATATTTCCCCTATTGTGGTATCATAGCCCCTCTAGGCGCTCCTGTATGCGGCCTTGGTCGGTTTCTTTTATTAACTGCAAAAATAAAATATTTAAATACAAAGTGTTCAAGAGCGTCAAACCAGGGTATTACATCATGACTCTCTAAAACTTGAGCCAAAATAGAGGAGGCTCACTGGAATTGTGAACGTGTAGAATGTTGATTTGTAGGATAACCTGCAAGATCACCAGTTGCTTCTCATGTTGTACAAATCCATCTTGGAAGTGGTGGTGCTAGTGAAGGTTCATATTCAATGGACTCAACTAGAGAAAGGTAAGCAGGTGGATATGGATTTTCATCCTCATTGTCATCATCTGAAGAAGAAACCAAAATAGGATCACTGATAAAAAAAAGTGAGATAGAGAAGATGGCACAAACATTGAATTAGGCTCATAGGCTGAGAGATTTTCATTGAACTTAACATCTCTCCTAATAATAATTTCATTATAATAAGTTTGAAGAAGTATATAACCTTTTACATCTTCATAATATCCAACAAAAATTCACTTATCACTTTTAGGTTATAATGCTTTCCTTTTTTCATCGGGAATGTGAGCCCATGCTTCACTACCAAACACACCAAAGTGGCTTACATATGACTTAGTTTTACTCCATGTTTCTTTTGGTGTTATATTTTTTAAATCCTTTGTGGGAGTGTAACTTACTATGTAATTGGCACAATTAATGGATTTTTCCCAAAAATGAAGACTTAATACATTATATTGGATCATACAATTTTCCATGTCCTTTAATATTTGATTAGCTCTCTCAAGAACACCATTTTGTTATGGTGTATATGGAACAATATGTTATATTTGAATGCCCTGCATGATGCAATCAGTTGTAAATTTGTTGTTCAAATATTCACCTCCATTATATGTTCTTAACTTATGTAGTAGATGTCCAAATTGTTTTTATACAAGGGCCTTGTAGGCCAAAAGTGTCAAAGATTTCACTTTTAAGTTTCAATAAATAAATCCAAGTGCATCTGGAGAAGCCATCAGTGAAAGTTAAGAAGCACTTGCACCTAGAGAAACAAGAAGAAGGAAGTAAAAAACACAAATCAATATGAACAAGTTGTAAAGAGGTCGAGGCATGCCAAGAGGCACATTTGTCAAAATTGTCCCAATGTTGCTTGTAGAGAACACAACCAGCACAAACACCATCTCTGTAAGAAACGAAAGGAAGACTAGTCACCATATTGTGATTGCATAGTTGCTACAATGAGTGATAGTTTATATGACCAAGCCACTCATGCCAAAGTTTTCTCTAGTCATCGCTATGAGAAATAAAGACCAATGGAAGATATAATGACCCAAACTTATTAAATTTGCACAACCTAGTAATAACATCAACAATTCAAGTTGTGAGAACATGCTTAGGATCTTTTAAATCCTTGATTACAACTTGGGGAGATGAAAAATCTATTATTTTATCTTCACTTGAATAAGTGATTTGATATATTAATATAAGGTTATAGGAGAGAATTTGAACACATAATACATCATTAAAATGACCATCTAACTGAATTGTTCCAAACCCTACAACACTAAGAGATATATCATCACCAAAAAATATTTGTTTAGTGTTACATTCATTAAGAGCAGAAAAATGGCGTTATCCTTAGCCATGTGATAATATTCTCTAGAATCAACAAGCCACTCATTAGAATAAGAAGTAAATGTTGCATTGAAGGAAAAACCAAAAGAAAAAATTGCATGTCCATGAGAGGAAGAGTTAGAAGAAAAAGAATCAAGACTGATGTTGTGCTTCTTCATTGTTGCTTCTGTTGGTGACGGATGTCACTCCTGGATTGTTGGCAGGAGCAGAGCCCGACGCCCATCATTTTTATGTCACAATTTGTTTATAGATGGGTGATCAAATGGAGGGAAACTCAAAACAATAGCGTTCCAACTCTGAAACCAGGCCAGGTATGCATGAACAAGTGAGGTCTTGCGTAAACTTCAGACAGTGAGTTGTAGTAAGGGGTGAACAAGCGGAAGACTTGTATGAGAGGAACGCGGAGGTCTGTTATAAACAGCGGGTTTCTAATAGGCTAAGGAAGAAGACGTCCAAATGCGATATCATCTTACACTCAAACGCAAAGGCCAGAGAATACAGCTATGCGACAATAAATCTTTTATCATAACATAACTGCAATAACTCGCGTGACTCAGTCAATCACGAACTCTCTTAGCATGAGATGAAATTAGACGAAGTAAGAAAAACTGTCTGTCATAAAACAAGAAATCTCATATACAGATGCATAAGCTGAAAGCTAGAATACCAGTTAAAACATTACAGTAGGGAGCTCTCTCAACCATAGATACTTACAAAATACAAAAACTGAGCCTATATACTCAGGAAAATTCACCTAACAAAGGCGTGCCCAGTGACTCACATCTTGATGCCCCTCAGTCAAACTTGTACTGATATCTTCCTTTAAGCTCCATCTTAACTACGCATGGCCCCTCCAAAGAGGGTAGTTGAACCATTAAGTGATGGGCTGGCGTGCGCAGACTTCTCTGTTGAGTTGAGGACTTCAGCATGGCGTCTTTGAGAAAATCGATGCATAGAACTTCCTCGAGCAGATGGTTCGTCAGGCCCTCCATCCCCTGCAATTAATGAGTGAGGCGAGGTTTCAACCACCCTCCTTCTTATTCATTCACTCCGAGCAGGTACCAGGATTGAGATCAAGTTGAACTAGCACCTGCAGAACACAGTGATACCTTCTGCAGCTAAACTCGGCGCTTTGGCCTTTTGCGCAGCTCTTTCTATCACCCCCACGTGACCACGGGCTGTGACCTTATGATTATTCCCAAATCATTTTCGGCATTCGCGAACGGAAAGAGTTAACCTTTTCTAAGTGAAGTTGTGAGGGGCGAGGAGGCAAGGAGCCTAATCGCGCACCACATGTCTCTCTGGATGGACGGTTCTGATCACCTCGGCAAGACTGTGGGCCCGAGTCCTGGATGCCCTCGACACTTCGCGACTCGCGGCTGGAAGAGGCTAGTCCTTGATCATAAAAGTTGCGAGGGGAGAGGTGGTGAGGAGCCTAATCGCACACCACATGTCCGCTTCAGATGGACGGTTGAGGTCTCCTCGACAATATTGTGGGCCCAGGCTCCGGACGCCCTCGGCACTTCGCGACTCGCGAATCCAAACACCAATACTTCAGGACTTCTTGCGGTGAGATCCTGAGGCTTCGTGCCACCTGTATTCCACTTGCTGACTCGGTTATGTCCCCCACTGCCTCCAGCTGTCAGGATATCGCTTCTCGCAATCTCTCGATTTCCACGCCCGAATTCTTGAGCCTTTTCTTGCGAGGCCCCGATATACGATCCCACGTGCGTATCCAATGGTTCTTCTCGATCCAGATCCAATGCCTAATCACCTTCTCACTTCTTGCATCCTCGCGACTTGATATACCCAATACTTGGGCCTTTACCCTGCGAACTCCCGAGTTCGCGAGATCATCGACCTTGGATGATGTCGACAACGCTTTTCCCGCTCGTTTGACTTGCTACTTGGAAAAACAAGGATTCTCCCATGCTGCGCTTGATAACTTCGTGCAATTTGCAAACCTGAATGCTCTTGAACCCATGACAATAAATATTGCTAACATTTGGCTCCATGGGGGATAGAGTCGTCCCTTTGATGCTCTAAGAACTCCTTCTGCAGCTTCAGTGCCTTGCTATTGGGCTATGGAGTCACTTATTAGGCCGAAAACATACAAAAAGAAACTAAACAAAGAACTAAAAAACAATATTTACAAACAGAGGAGCCCCCTAAGGCTCAAATAAAACATCTTTTCAGAAAATGCCCATTCACTAGGTTGTTGAAAACCTCTTCACCCTCCAGATCCTGCAACCCATAGGTTTTGTTGGAGAAAATATCAGAGATTTTAAAGGGGTCGATCCAGAGGGCATCGAACTTGTTGTGCTTACCTTTATCCTATCTGGGTGCGTCCCACTTGAATACCAAATCCCTGATCTCAAACTTTTTTTTCTTGACTTTTCTGTCAAAAGCCTGCTTGATCTTCTGCTGATGACTGTAAGTTGTGTCCCTCACTTTCTCTCTGCTCTGTTGTACTTCCACTATCTGATGAATTCTTCTGATCATATGATCTAGTTCTCCCTCATAATCTTGAAAGAACTTCGCCATAGGTAAGGCGAGCTGGGTAGGGAACACCGCCTCTACTCCGTAGACTAGCTGAAACGGTGAGGTGCCCAGAGACCTCTTCGTCGTGACTCGATCGGCCCACAGAGCAAATTTCAACTTTGAATCCCAGGCTCTTTTGTTATCCTCTAATAATCTTTTGATGATCTTTATCAGGATTTTGTTAGAGGATTCCGCTAAACCATTTCCCTGGGGATAGTAGGGGGTGGAATGAATTAGTGAGATCTGGAACTGCTCGCAGAACTTAATTAGAGGTTCAGATTTGAAAGAAGCAGCATTATCGGTGACGATTCTGCTGGGACAGCCAAATCGGGCTATGGTATCCTCAAGGAAGCTGATAATTACTTTGTGGGATGCGCTTCTAGTGGGGACAGTTTCTATCCACTTGGTGAAATAATCTGTTGCAGTCAGGATCCATCTATGTTGAACACTTGAGGGAGGATGAACCTCTCTAATGAAGTCTAACCCCCACTGCCGAAAAGGTGTCGAAACTACTATGGGTTTCAATGGCAGCGATTTGAGCTACTGCTTTCTTGAGAACTTTTGACATTTGGTGCAAGATCTGATCTCTCTGCAAACATCGGGGAACAAAGTGGGCCAATAATACCCAGCTCGGAGTATCTTGTGGGTTGTGGTCTTCCAGAAATGATGACCTCCACAAAGGTCCCTATGAAAATCAAACATAACCTTCTGGGCCTCTTGTGGGTCTAGGCATCTTAGAAATACCCCTAGAGGGTCTTTCCAGTACAAGTTTTGGTCAATGAAGCAATACCTGACCACCTTGAGTTTTAGATCCCTTGCTTTGATTTTTCCCATTCCATCGGGGGGCTTCAATTCTTGCAGAAAGTACAAGATATCCTTGTACCAAGAGCATGTTGTTAGGGACAAGGTACCCTGAAAATTCTTGTTGGATGGCTCAGCTTGCTCATTGATGAAGCTAATCCATAAGGCTTTGCAATTAGATTCAACTAGCAATTTGGCTAAACCCTATCCCTTTATCAACTTGGTGGGCTTAATTTCTAGATCAAATTCTAGAATCTTGGCAATCCACTTACCTCTTTTCCCATCCATGTCGGGTTGTATAAGAATGTCCTTCACAGAGGCCAAAGGAACATATGCAATGGTCTTTGAGTGCAAGACATAGACTCTAAAAGCTTTGAGAGCTTTCACCAATGCATAGGCCTTCTTTTCCATGATCTCGTACCGAAGCTCTGCGTCTCTTAATGCCCTGTTGTAGAAGGCAATAGGTTGTTCTCGCCCTTGATCATTTTTCTGCAAGAAAACTGCCGCTACTGTATCACAGGAAGCAAACGAAAATGTCAGGAAATCTTTGGAATAATCAGGGCTGATTAACACAGGTGCCTCAGTCAATGCCTTATTTATTTGGACAAAATATTTCTTAGGTTCAGTGGTCCATTTTACTTCATTTCCCTTCCTGAGCATGGTTGTGATGTGTTTCACCAGCTCAGCAAAATTTGAGACGAATCTCCTTAGAAAATTAATCTTCCCCAAAAATGCTTGAACCTCTTTTTTAGACCTGGGAAGTGACAGGGTCTGAATTGCGTCTACCCTGCTAGGGTCAATCCTTACTCCCTCTGCTGATACTACATGTCCCAAAAACTTCCCCTCCTTCATAGCAAACAAGGATTTCTTTGGGTTTAAGGATAAGCCATACCTCCGACACTTCATGAAAACCCTTCTCAAGTGGCAACAATGCTCCTTGTCTGACCTGGAGAAGACTGTGATGTCATCTAGATAGATCACTACAAACTGATCTTTCTCCCCAATGAAGGCTATATCCATGGCTCGCTGAAATGTTGCCCCTGCATTCATCAATCCAAAAGGCATTTTGGCATACATGAATGTCCCCCAAGGAGTGGTGAAGGTTGTTTTTTCCCTATCCTTAGGTATGACTGATATCTAATTGTAACCAGAGAAACCATCAATCATTGATATCCTGGATGCACCAGTGACCTTCTGCAATATGTGTTCCATGTTAGGCAGGGGATAATTTTCTTTCTTTGAGCTTCTATTCAGGTTTCTAAAATCGACACAAAGCCTGATTTCCCTGCTTTTCTTCCTTACTGGGACCAAATTAGCCACCCACTCAGAATACCTCAATGGGACAATGATTTGGGCATCTAACAATTTATTTACTTCTTTCTCTATGACAGGTAGCAACATGGGATTTATCTGTCTCAGCGTCTGTCTAAATGGTTTAGCCTCTTCCTTTAGTGGGATCTTGTGCTCGATGACAGATGTGTCGTACGTCTTGAGGTCTTCATATGTCCATGCAAACACATCGGCAAACTCTTTGAGCAACTCCGTGTACTCGGCCCTCTGTTCTCTGGTCAAACTACTTGATAATTTGACGAACTTGGGCTCCTCCGGTGTGCCAATGTTGCATTCGGTTGTCTCGGCATATTCGTTTGAGACCCTGCCCTTTACTGGCACATCATTCCCATCGAACAATATTTCTAAAGGGACAAGTCCTCTCAGGATGTGATTGTTGGGCAGCTGAATGATCTGATGATTGGCGATTTTATTTACAAACTCCTCAGGACGAGGGTCACCTTCCAGGTCGGGATCCTCGTCAATATGCAATGCGAAAAATTCGTCGACTGATTGGAGAAACCTTTCGAATTCAGAGTCATCCTCGAACACCTTCCAATGATTGACATTGTCCGGCACTGAGGGACTATATCTTATATCAACATCATTTTCTACCATAGGCGGCAGAGGAAATTTGAGCCTGCTAGCTGTAACAGCTAAAGAATCGGCCAAAGTATTCTCTCCCCTCAGAATGAAAGAAATTTTAAAAGCCAAGAAGAAATTATCAATAAGGTCCCATACTTCATTCCGGTAATTTCTGAGTCGGGGATTTTGGGCACGATAAGCATTCCTTACCTGCTGAATAATCAACTCAGCATCTCCAAATATTGCTATCTCTTTGATTCCCATTTCCTTTGCTACCCTCGTACCCAGAAAAAGAGCTTCATACTCTGCCACGTTGTTGGTGACTTCGAATTCCAGCTTGTATGACAGAGATATGACTTCTTGACAAGGTGATATGAAAACCACTCCAACGCCAGCTCCTTCGCTAGAAGAAGCTCCGTCAAAAAACATCTTCCACACAGAGTATCTATGAGGGGAAATTGGATGATCAGGGTTGGGATTCTTTCTGATTAGTAAATATCTTTCAGGGGCATCGGTAAGTTGTAGCAAACTAGACCCCAAGTCGGTGTCAAGTGCAAAGATGGGGTGATTGGTAGGGTCTGCTTCATCGCTGACAATATAGGCCAGCTGGGCTTCTCTGTATAATCTCCTTTGTTCCCATCTGAAGACTGGAATGGTAGAATATGTGAGATCCATCTATAGTGTTCCTCCCAGTTTTTTGATCCATGATCTAGACAACAGCATACCAAATTTGGGGGGAACATCAGCTACCACAATATCCATGACCACACTTTTCATGGGCAGCTAAAACAGGGAAACCGCCAGGTCTTTGATGACTCCTAGGCACTGCACTCTCCTTGAATCAAAAGAGTATAAATCATGGTAGGCCCTGGTCACTTCTAATCCCAGCTCTTCCATTACTATCTTGGGCATAAGGTTATGGGAAGCCCCTGAGTCCATGAGGCAGTTATGCAGCACTTTATCATGTATATTCAGGGATGTGTAGAAGGGAGGGGATGAGTCATCTCTATCTTCTACCATGGGCCCAAAGACAACTGCAGGCTTTTCATCTTGAAGGTTTATCAAGTCAGAGGGAGGCTGGGGGGATTCAGACTGTAGCAACTTGGAGAGGTACCTTTTGAAGTCCTCATTTTTAACTAGCTCAGAGAGAGGTACAGGAATCCTAATCTTCTGAATCTCATGCTCAAAATTGAAGGAGGGGGTAGGTTTAGGAGTTTCTCTTACCTCAGTGACAGGCTCTTTGGCTGCTGGTGAAACACTCTAAGTCTTCTTTTCTTTAGTTGTGGCTGCTGCAGTTTTAGTAGGCCTATCTTCTATGAGGGGCTGGTCTGAACTGTCGAAGTCTCCTTCTTTATTTCTCGATCTGAGATTATATCTGTTAGAAGTGTGACCAGCCCTCTGCTATTTCCCCAACTCATGAATTTGAGCACTCATCAGTGATTCTTCATATGCGGACTGCGTCAAATGGGGAAAAGGGGGAGCTTCTTCAATACAGTGAATTTCAGGGTCAAACTCGTCTATCTCCTCTCTTTCCTCACGATCAACTAGGTTATTTTGGAGGGGGGTTTGAACCCTTTGATCTTCTCTGTCCTTTCTCCTTTGTTCCCTCGGGAAAACCTGAGGCATATTATTAGCAAGTCGTTTGAACCCTCTATTATCAGTGTTCTGGGGATTTCTATACATGGGATTCCCTTCTAATTCTAGCCTTTCTATCTTGGCAGCAAGCGATTTTAGTGTTCTAGTTGTCTCATCTGTCTGATGGGGCAGGGGAGAGGAACTGGATGGGGAGGCTTCGGGCCTGTTCTTGGATATGTTTCTTCCAGCAGCATTCCTGAGTCATTCAACAGCCAATATGTTAGATTCTACTTCCACGGTTGCATCCTGCATGAGGGCCAGGGTAGTGGCTCTTCTCTCTCTCAGCAGTAGGCAGAAATCAGGATCAAAAGCGTTGGAGTAAGTGATATTTGCAGAAGCTTCAGAGGGCTTTATCTCAGTAGGGATTATGTTGTACATTTTATTAAATCTCTTGGAGAAGTCGGAGACAGATTCTCCTTCCTTTCTCTTCAATGACCCGAACTTCGTCATGTAATACATGAAATCCTTTTTATCTCCCCATTGCCTCAAAAAGGCATTGTCTAATGCTTCGATCCCATCGATAGATCCAGGAGGCAGGGCCTTGAACCATTTTCTAGCCTCTCCTTGGAGACTATGGACAAAAATTCTCATCCATATGTCTGCATGCATGATGACATTGTCATCTGTGAAACTGTAAAAGGCTTCTAGGTGCTCATCTGCAGTTACGTCCCCCTCACCCATGAATTTGGGTAGTTGCTTGAGGTAACCATCTGCCGAGAGGGCGTTGAGGGGTTGAGGTAACACAAGGGGAGCATACCTAGCAGCTATAATAACTTCCATTCTGGTCATAGGGGGATTAGCACCAGCCATAGGAATATTAGGTGGCAGAGAACTTGGAGGAGAAGGAGTTCGCGAAGGGGCTACGGGAAATGAGAGTGGGTTCAAGGAGAAGGATAACGAGCTCAAGTCAGCAGGCGCTCCTCCTTGTGCAGGAGTGGGAAAATCCTCTGCAGTCACAGGTCTTTGTCGATAAACAGCTTCAAAGGAGAGGGGAGTGACAAGGATTTCTCCCTCTGGTCCCAGACTGGGAGGGGAAAAATCAGCAGGAACACTCCCAAAATTCAGGAAACAGGAAACCTCTGAAGGAGGTCTATCAAGAAACTGAGGAGGAGAAAAGGGGGTTCTTATAGAAGGAAATGGCGGATTACCTGTTTCAGCGGTGGAAGTTTCTTCTTCAGGGGCCTTTCCTTTTCTGAGAACCACCTTCGGATCAGTTATAGGTGTAGCTAGAGGTAGTTGTGGATGTAACCGTGTGTGTCTGCCTCTGGAAGCCACAATTAAAACAGCAGGTTCACTCCAGTGGAGTCGTCACAATGGATTCGCCAGGTGCACAGTAGCAATCTCAATAGTTCTGATATCTGATGCACCTTCAGAATCAGTTGATCGTTGTCGTTCAATCCAGGGGAAAATATTCAACTTCGTCCCCGGCAACGGCGCCAGAAATGTTGGCGACGGAAGTCACTCCTGGATTGTTGGCAGGAGCAGAGCCCGACGCCCATCAGTTTTATGTCACGATTTGTTTATAGATGGGTGATCAAATGGAGGGAAACTCAAAACAATAGCATTCCAACTCTGAAACCAGGCCAGGTATGCATGAACAAGTGAGGTCTTGCGTAAACTTCAGACAGTGAGATGTAGTAAGGGGTGAACAAGCGGAAGACTTGTATGAGAGGAACGCAGAGGTCTGTTATAAACAGCGGGTTTCTAACAGGCTGAGGAAGAAGACGTCCAAATGCGATATCATCTTACACTCAAACGCAAAGGCCAAAGAATACAGCTATGCGACAATAAATATTTTATCATAACATAACTGCAATAACTCACGTGACTCAGTCAATCACGAACTCTCTTAGCATGAGATGAAATTAGACGAAGTAAGAAAAATTGTTTGTCATAAAACAAGAAATCTCATATACAGATGCATAAGCTGAAAGCTAGAATAGTAGTTAAAAAATTACAGTAGGGAGCTCTCTCAACCATCGATACTTACAAAATACAAAAACTGGGCCTATATACTCAGGAAAATTTTCCTAACAGAGGCGTGCCCAGTGACTCACAGCTTGATGTCCCCTCATTCAAACTCGTACTGATATCTTCCTTTAAGCACCATCTTAACTATGCATGGCCCCTGCAAAGAGGGTAGCTGAACCATTAAGTGTTGGGTTGGCGTGCGCAGACTTCTCTGTTGAGCTGAGGACTTCGGCATGGCATCTTTGAGAAAATCGATGCACAGGACTTCCTCGAGCAGATGGTTCGCCAGACCCTCCATCCCCTGCAATTAATGAGTGAGGCGAGGTTTCAACCACCCTCCTTCTTCTCCATTCACTCCGAGCAGGTACCAAGATTGAGATCAAGTCGAACTGGCCCCTAGAGAACACATTCATCCCTTCTGTAGCTAAACCCGGCGCTTCGGCCTTTTGCGCATCTCTTTCTATCACCCCCACGTGACCACGGGTTGTGACCTTATGCTTATTCCCAAAGAATTTTCGGCATTTGCGAACAGAAAGAGTTAACCTTTGTTGAGTGAAGTTGCGATGGGCGAGGAGGCGAGGAGCCTAATCACGCACCACGTGTCTCTCTGGATGGATGGTTCTGATCACCTCGGCAAGACTGTGGGCCCGAGTCCTGGATGCCCTTGACACTTCGTGATTCGTGGCTGGAAGAGGCTAGTCCTTGATCATAAAAGTTGCGAGGGCCGAGGTGTCAAGGAGCCTAATCGCGCACCATGTGTCTGCTTCAGATGGACGGTTGAGGTCTCCTCAGCGATATTGTGGGCCCAGGCTCCGGACGCCCTCGGCACTTCGCGACTCGCGAATCCAAACACCAATACTTCGGGACTTCTTGCGGCGAGATCCCGAGGCTTTGTGCCACCTGTATTCCACTTGCTGACTCGGCTATGGCCCCCACTGCCTCCAGCTGTCGGGATATCGCTTCTCGCAATCTCGCGATTTCCGCGCCCGAATTCTTGAGCCTTTTCTTGCGAGGCCCCGATATACGATCCCACGTGCGGATCCAACGGTTCTTCTCGATCCAGATCCAACGCCTAATCACCTTCTTGCTTCTCGTGTCGTCGCAACTTGAGATACCCAATACTTGGGCCTTTACCCTGCGAACTCTCGAGTTCGTGAGATCATCGACCTTGGATGATGCCGACAACACTTTGCCCGCTCGTTTGACTTGCTACTTGGAAAAACAAGGAGTCTCCCATGCTGCGATTGATAACTTCGTGCAATTTGCAGACCTGAATTCTCTCGAACCCATGACAAGAAATATTGCTAACATCTTCTAAGGCTTTCATCATACTTTTAAAACACTTAAACTCTAGATGACCATATCACCCACAAAAATTGCAATGTCCACTAGTCTTCTTACTTTTTTATTTTGGTCCTTTGTCACCATTGGGAGTAGAAGTTGGATGAGAGGGTCTAGGACCATTGTTTTGCTTGTTTTTGCAAGGATGTTTCTTATTTGGATGCATGTATTTCTCCTTCTATGGGGACACTAAAGCTTTGTTATATGTACCTACATTGTTGGTTACTCCAAGATGTAAGATCTTTTCTTTCTCTCTAATCAAAGAATCACAAAAAGACTTAAGAGAGGGTGTTGTGTAAGAATCCCCCAGAGCTTCCCTGGTGGAGTGAAAAGTAGATACAAAAAAACAAATATGAACTCTAAGATTAGAAAGAATGGCATATATACATCAATCATCCTTAATTTCTAACTTACGGTCTTTAATTATAAGGCTAAGTGTTTTTAACTTCTATAAATAATATTCAATGCAAGAGAAATCATTGGGATTTGAAGAAATTAATTTATTTTCAAGTTGGTTGGCTTGAATCTCATTTTGTTTACCAAATACTGCTTCCAAATTATCCTAAGATTCATCTAGGCCATCAATTCTTTGAAGGTGAAACTATAAATCACTCGAGATGTACATTTCAATTAATCCACGTGATTCATCATTTTTGTTATCCCATTTGACTTTCTTTGTGGCATCAATGGGGGAGTTTTCTTTTCCCAAGCTAATCTAATACGGTTTTTTTCTTTGTCGCACATCCTCCATATGGTATTTCCATGAGAAGTACTTAGTTTTGGTAAGCAAAAGATCAATTGGACTAGGCATATTAAAATATGTAGGTAATATAGCTTCAAAAGTAGAAACTCAATGTCTGGATGGAAAGCTCTTGGAAAAATAGGTAGTTTCCAAAAAATGTCGTTGAAATGGACTTTGGATGTCAAAGTTATGTAGTTTTTAAGAAAGACATAAAAGGTAACCAAAGCGCCATGTGGCAGGTAGAAGTTGGTCCACGTGGTGATGGATGCATAATGAGGTCGTTGAATAAATGCATTTCCCCTCCTTCTCTAATTTTGCCTATAAGTTCACTTTTATAAATAAGTTATTTATGAACTAGCCTATTTTTACAAAATAAATGAGAATCACTTTTACAATGAAGTTACTTTATAAATTAAAGTTGCATGCAAAAGTAACTTAAAAAAAAAATTGAATTTACTTTATATTGATTCACTTTTATAATTTAAGAGAAATGTACTTTGCAATAAAGTTTATGAGATAACAGAAAGTTGCATGAACTTTTTCAGAGAGTAACTTGAAGAAAGACTTGAACTCAAGATGTTTTATTAAATAAAGTACCTTTCAACCAAGCGGGCTAATGCAAAATATATAGAAAATGTTATGGAGGAGATGGGCCCTTTTCTTCTTTTCTTTTTTAACTTCTTTGCCTAAAGTATGTGATTACCCCAAAACCCCTTGTTTTTTCCTACAAAAACTTCAACATGACCACACATAAAACAAGAAAAATTTCAAAAAAAAAATTGAAACTTAACAATATTAGGGTTAAACCTTGATTAGCTTGCACGGAATGCCAGATTTCTCTATGTTTCTGATTTGTTGAGCTCGCATGAAGCACAAAGAAAAGAGCATACGTAGAAAATAAAACACTTTCTACTCTATTTTTTATTTTCCAATATTGTACAAAGCACATGACAAACAATATATGCAGGCCAAAAAGAGTAGCAAAATGGAAATATAAACGGAAAATGAAATTTTTAAAAAGGCATAATATAACTTTATACCTTCAGATCTAATAAAAAAGGTTGTATCTTGGACAAACAGAAACATTCTTAGGTGAAACAAAAAGTATTTCCAACTGAAAGTAGCACTCTAGACACAATGAAATAGTCTGCTCATCCTAGAAATAGTTTGTTCAAGATCTCGATCAACAACATGAGCAAGTCTTCAAATAGGCTCTGATACCATGTTTGAAAAAACATGATATTTCCACATAGGATGAACACCTTAAGAAATTGTTCACACAACCATATCAAGATCAATACACCAATTTTTTTACGTGGTTAAAACCCTCAAAGAGGGAAACAGTCCATGGCCCCTACCACATGGCCACTTGACGCAATATATTAATGCAAATAAAAAAATTGTACATAAGAGTTTCTCACAAACAGTCTTCAGCAAATGACCCTTCATTCCCTTTAAATAGAGATCATGGACCAATTAGGTGCTAAGCCACGAACCAATATAGTTGTTAGTATCGAAGAGAATATGAACCGTCAGATGACTTTGTGTCTAGAACATATCATGACCATCGTATTACGTAACTATAGATTCATATTAATGCATACTAAAGAAACATGCATTTACCTAAAGACACATTGGACCAAGTTGATCTTAACTAACTCCTAAGTATATAAATATCCTAATACATAAATCATACAAAAATAGTGTTTATAGATATGTAGCCTAAATTCTATTTGAAGTAGACTTAAAAGATGGTTTACCAAAATGCATAAAGATTGAAAGGGGAAAAACATTCATAAGAAACTAGTGGATTATGTAAAAAAATCCTTTTAAATGTGTTAGATGCCTTGTTTATGGCCACATACTGAAAGATTGTGCTCAACCATTTACTAGGAATGTTTGGCAAAGGAAGACAACTCAACAGAATATTGATGGGAAGGAACTCAATAAGGCCCCTAATGAAAAAGTAAAAGGCATAAAAAGCCTTGTGCATGCAAGAGAATTAAGTCAAAATGAGGGTTTATATTTTCATAGCTAGATGATCTTTAGATCCAACACTGAATCTTCGGGTAAATATATTATTGAAATTACTATCAGACAAATAATCATAGACTTCCAGATTTTTTTCGTTTGTTTATATCTATTTGGTCCATCAGCCAACAAGAATGCCCATGGCATCTATAAATGTAATTTTGTTCCCATCTTAAAAATAAAATTACTAGATTTTTTTCCTTGAAAAAAAAAGAAGTAGGGTTACTGGAGGTGGAACCCATTAAACTTGTACCTACTTGGAGAAACAATAGAATAAGTGAAGCAAGTGTCTCAAAAAGGATTGATAGGTTCTTGGTATTTGAAAATTTAACTATTGAAGTGGATATGCTCAAATATTGGGTGGAGGTGGGAGGTGGCTCATACAATTTACCCATTATATTGAAAATAGAAAAACAAGATTTAAATCCATCTAGTCCCTTTAAATTAGACACTACTTGGTTAAAAGATGCGGAGTGTTTGAAGTTAGTAAAATATGAATGGGTGGGGTTTGATAAAAACTCAAGGGACTCAATAAGTTATTAGTTTGTGAAAAACCTAGAGAAAGTAAAGGTTGTGTCATCAACATGGGCTTCTAATAAATTCAAAAATCTTGACTAGCATTGTAAAGAGGTGGAGAACAAGATAGCAAAAATATTTGAGTAGAATTCAGAAGGATTCTTGAATGAAAAAGAGAAATTGAAATTAAAGAGTTTTAAAAATGAAAAGAAAAATTTCTTGGACTGGAGAGAAGCATAATAGACAATGAATAATAGGGTTGTATGTGTGGAAAAGGGGGATAAAGACACTAAACTCTTCCACAAGTTTGCAAATAACCAAAAGAGAATCATTACAATATGGGAGATGGAGAAATTAGATGGAATTAAAGCAACAAAGTTTCATGAAATAGTTGATTTGGGGGTCTCATACTTTCATTCCATCTTACAAAACCAGACAAAACTAATATTGTTGAAATTTTGAAATTAACCTTACTTTTTCCAATATTTGTAACATAGGAAGAAAACCAAATATCGATGGAACAGGTCTCAGAGGAGGAGATAAATATTGTGCTAACATCCTTCAAAAGGGATAAAATCCTTGGGCCAAACGATTAGCTAATAGAATTCCATATTGCTTTTTTATGATTTGTTGAAATAATATATTCTCAAAGTGATAGAAGAGGTAATGAATACAAGGAAATTCCAAGGGGATTTTAATGTTACATTTCTAGCCCTTATTCCAAAAAAGGACAAGGAATAAACCTTTTATGAATTCAGGCCAATATCATTATGCAAATATATATAAATGGGTAAGAGTTTGGAAGTAAGGATAAAAAGATCTTTTTAGAGGTCATGTATTATGAACAGTGTGGATTTATGGAAAGAAGACAAATACATGATTTGATAGGTGCATCACAAGAGAGGTTGCATACTATCAAATCCAAAAGACTTCCAGCTATGGTCATGGAGCTTAATCAATCTAAGGCATGCGATAGGTCAAGCTATTTATATATTAGCTTGATGTTTCTTCATGCGGGATTCAGGCTACCTATTGTCAAGTGGACCATGGGCTACTTGAATTCAATTTCCTTTTCAGTTTTAATCAATGGGACAACATCCAAATTCTTGAATCCATCAAGGGGATTGAGACAAGGATTTCCTTGTCTCCTTTGTTTTTTCTCATTATTGTTGAAGGGATTAGTATGGAAACACTAGAAGTTAAGAGAGTCGGAGATATAACATGAATCAAGATGAGGAGGGCCTTGTATTTATCTCATCTTTTGTTTGTAGATGTTGTTTTATTGTTCAATGATGGATCCTTAGGAGAAGGAAAAAAAACAGGAAATACTATATTTGTACGAAATTGCAACAGGTATGTAAATAAATGTTCAGAAATCAACAATTTCTTTTAGTGGATTAGAATTGGAAGACGAAAAACATGTGCTATAGATTTTATCCTTTAAACATATTGATTTTTCAATCAAGTTTCATACAATAGAGTAAATTTAGAGTCTAAAATGGGCCTCCAAAGGAAAATATTAAAATATTAAAAGCATATGCCATGCCACACTAAGTTAGAGGTGTTATATAGTGAAGGTTAATCTACATTGTCTCATCAATGATAGTTTCTAAGTAAGTTGGGTTAGTATAGAGTTATGATATGAGGATTAAAAATAATAATAAAAGGTTTATTTTTTTATTTTTTCAAGCTAGGTTGAGCCTAGGTCAAGGCCAACTCTAATGTTGGATGTAAGAACGATCTTCCCATGAGTGGGATGCTATCATCAGGATTGTGCGAGACTCAAACAAGCCTAGACACCCCATGGGATAGTTTTATTCCCCCACAAATGGCTCCCACCCTCAACCCCTCCCCATGATATTTGAATGAGTGGCCTGATGGGGACTAAACCCCACACAAACCAATTGGTCTACACCTCATGGGTTAATAATGAAAGGTTTATATTCCCACGCATACTAAATAAATTATATAATATTTTGTAATATTATTATATTAGTTAGTTGTTATATATATAGGGGATAGGGAAACACCTATGTAGACTTTACACGGACTTCATAAGTCAAATTACTATGCAAAGCAGGTCCCTTGGCCCACAAACAAGGGGTCCCATAAACCAATTTGGTGCCTGGCTTGGTCGTGACCTTAAAATTAGATAATATATATAACGACTAACAGTAAATATTATATAAGTAACAAATATATATATATTATATTATATAACTATGAATATAACTAACAAATATATAGTATATATAACAACAAATGTAATAGTGTTGTGTGTGTGTGTGTAAGGTGACTTCATTATGATTTTAATTAATGTGAGATTAATTTTTTTAAGGACTCAAAGTAGTGATATATAAAATACTCTATATTTAGTATTTAATGAATATTTATCATATATCAAGATGATATTACCAAGATATTAACCAAGGTGAGGTTTATATGTAGTTAAATATTATCAAATAAAAATAAGACACATAATAATATTTAACTTCTATAGATCCAACTCAACGATTATCGTTGACCCAATTTCTTGAAACTTTATTGGTTTTTGAATTCTAACTCATCCACAAGGATTTTTCTTATGAGGCTAATTTTAGACCTCAAATTTGCTCCGGTGAGTTTTCCGTTAAAGCCCAATAACTACAAGACATAGATTAGGCTTGTCTATTAGAAAATATTGAGGCAAGAATTAACCAATGGTGCAATAGATGGTTGTTAACAGGAGATAGACTGACTCTAGTAACGTTGAGACTAGAAGAAATCATACTATTTTTGGATTCCCTAGCATATATATGAAAGGGAGTTTTGGAAAAGATATGAAAGAAGTGTTTAAAATTCACGTGGATGTGTAAGAGAGACAATGAAGGTATTCCTCTTGTAAAGTGGAAGATGATAGAAAAGCCAAAAGAGGAGGGAGGTTGGGGCTTAAAGAATATATTTTTCTTGGGAAATAATTGGCAACCAAGAGTTTATGGTGTGTAATAATTCATGAAGTTTTATCAAATAAAATTATTATGAATAAATGGGGTGGCAAGAACAGGAAGGGTTATTCTAAAATCCGAAGGAATAATAGAATTTCCATTTGTGTGGGGTCTCGGTGTATCAAGAAATAACCAAGTTAAAGCATGTGCACTTTTGCAAGGCCTGAAGATTGACATCAACTCTAGCATCCAAAATTTGAAAGTGGTAGGGGACTCAAAAAATGTAATAAGGATTATGGTCTTGAATATTATCCTAGGCTATATTGTTATGGCATCGATACTAGAACAAGTAAAGCAAGAATCCAATAAAATTTTATGGGTTAAGTTCTTCCATGTTTTACAGGAGAATAAATCTTTGGTGGATGAATATGCAACACAAATCACTTTGTTAAAAGAGGATGACATTATTATTAATGGGAAGTCAACCTATCCCCTAACATATCATTGAAGACATGGAACGTTTCATTCATATAAAAAGGCACATGGAAAATTGTAAGGTAATTCCATCATATGACAGTGTAAGTAATGAGAAGAGACCTCTCCCCTCCATTCGCATTCCTCAACACCCAACTTCACATGATTTTGAATCTGCGGGACGTATTCCTCTTTTGCATTGTGGGATAATGGCTATGAGATATGGATTTCCAATGTGGATTGTTTGGTGTGTAGGTATGAACTTTGAGATGGTGAGTATTGGTTATCTAATTTGGCTAGAATGCATGGTTATAATTCTTTTTTGGAACTTGGGTAATCCATCACCCTCACATTCCATTTTCTCTAAAATAAGTATTACATTTGGGCTTGTTTCAATTTTTTGTTCAATGGGTTTTAATTGGGTTCTAGTCTCTCATACGCAAAGTTCTATTATATTCCTATATGATTTCAAATATTGTCTGAGTTATTTTGTTCTTCTAGAAGATAGAACCTTTTATTTTGGCTTCGGCCAAGTCTATGTAGAGGTCTTTTGGGTTCAAAAGACTTTTCCCCTTTATTCTTCTAAGTGGTTTATTTATACATGGTGCCCTTCATGATTTGTTTCTAAAACTTCAAACTCTCTATGGTATCCTTTGTTCATCTTGGAAATCGTATCCTTGTGTGATATTTGTATGGATTGCTCAAATTACAGTAAGAATCTGTATTAGTCTTCAAGGACTTCGATAGAAATATAAAGGCTAGATATTATAGGTTGTATTGGAAATTTCAATCTGCATTTCTTGGATTGTTCTAGTATATAGATGGATTATATGGAGCTACAAAAGATTCAACATGCATTGAGAAGTCACGAGGATTTTATTCATGGCAACATAAGCTCAATTCTAATACCCATAGTTAAAATTCAAGAGCGGGACCAACATATCACTTCTCAAATTTCTATAATTTTGTGTACCCTATTTCAATTGAAGCATCAAATTTCAGTTTTGGAATATAAATATAACATGTCACGAAACATGGTCATCAATCCGACCCAAGGAGAGTAGTATGGAGCATCCAACTAGGTGAAATCCACTAATTCAAACTATGGGGTACTTAAGGAATATGAAATGATTCATTGGCTCTCAGATAATGTGGAAATTATCAAACTTGATTCAAACTCAGCTAAAGAAACACTTGAAGAAGCAACCAGTGGACATGCATTTTGTTAAGCTTGTAAGTTTTTCAAAGTAGTTGGATATCTAGGTCATTCTTGTAGAATCTACACCACTAAGCTATATTGGGATGGGTTTCTCTCAACATTACATGGATATAGCTATAGGTTAGTAGAAACTCTCTCTTTAAATTTTTGTTTAAATAATTTTGAAGCAGATTGTCGATGTAAACTTGCTATGATCTATGGTATTATATAGAAGAGACTTTGATAATAAAAAAAACTAGTTAGTTTCTTAACCAGCTTCTGCATCAGCTAATCCCAGGGAAGGAACAGAGATTCTACTTTCAACCAGTAAATCGCCATTTGTTGAGCGCTCAACACACCCTAAAAGCCTTATGAAATTTTATCACTTTTTGGGTACCACTTGTTTTATTTTACTGTCTAAATTGAGTTCACATGGGGGGAATGGTTTATTTTGTTTTGTTTTAATGACTCTTAACAATCAAGCCAGAGCTTTTGAACTTGTTACATGAAACCTTGTGTCTAAAATAACTTGACATCCTAACTAAGAATCTTCAGCTAACATTGCACCTAACGTGCTTGTGTTCGGCGTCAGAGAAATTCAAGCAAGTAAACTAGCCACACAGTTACAATAGTCATCAATCGTTGATGCATCATCAGTTTTGGTAGAAGGCGGAGTTGGTTTGCATAAGTTATTTTCCACGGATTTTCAAGAGATATATGATCTCCATCGACATCAGCAAAATACGGGAAGGATAGACATTGACAAAAGTCGTAAAGAAATCATCGATAGTCGATGACCGATGCGCTTTATCAAGGTCGGGGAAATCTAGAAAGGTTAAAACAATCATTTTTGCCTGCGATAAACATATCGTCGATCCCCGATACACTCTTGGCATCAATATTTTTTTGAGAGAGTCAATCCAGGAGAACTTGGGTAGGTTTATCGTCGATCATCGATTCTTGATACTTTTTGACGTCGGCAAGATAGGATCGGGTGTTAGAACATGTAGCTTAAAGAAAGTCTTGATCTCGATTAACATGAGTAAATGAAGACATTGATCTCGAGTGCCACATGTCTTTATCATGTAAGGGTGTCATACAGCCTAGTTTTGTCTCGAGTCGTCTTAAGGTTTCCTATGTCCTAGTCACACCTCCAGGTCAGCCTTGCCACGTCAGCTCTGTACGAAAAGATTGTTCGACATCGGAGATTTTGCAAGAAGATATCCATGAAATTTTTTCAAAGCAGAACCCCGACCCCCAACTCACCAGCTGGACTAGAGAAACGATGGGATGTTTTTGACACAAGATACGATCGAATTCTGGCATTCAATAAACTAGTTAATGCTTCATCCCCCATATGTTGCTACCCTGTGCGTCGATTGAACAACAATGATTTGAAATCACCAATAGGCCACGTTACAACCCGCACCTGCGCTATCAACCTATGATAGAATTTAATTTTAAACATCTTTGAAGATATGGCGACAGATTTAATAGAACTACACTCATAACCCGAATTGAATGGCTAATGCGACAATGTAAGTTCATCTTGTTTAAAATCTCTAGAACGATTTTGAACAATTTCATTATTCACACAAGTTTGAATTCTAGAGCATCCGAAGAAGCAAAGAAAGCATCTTGAGACTGTGTTGATCCTCAGATTATCAAAACCAAGTTAAACAAGCTACAGAGGTATGTGTTCAAGTTTGTCAATTCGATGGTCGTGATTTATATATGCATTGGATTTCTTACACAGTCTCTAACTATGTTCTAGCTGTAAGTAAATTGTTGTCGAGAAATCCAACCACCAGATGCTCGCCAAGATCACCCAAGATAAAGGAAGTGGAAACAGGTGAAGGTTCTTCCCCTGGTACTGTGAGACAGTTGGAGTACACTCCCAGATCAGATTCAGTCATTAAAACTTCAACAAAGAAAGCCTTTGTCCAACCTCCAGTCTTCGGTGATACAGAAGCAAGCGTTGGATCCAAAGTAGTGCTCCCACAGTGGGGGGACCTTTTCAACAGAATTAGCCGAGAGGAGTACCCAGAGTGTATCCCACATAGCGACCCAAATGTAAGGGCGCTCAATGATCAGGTGTTCCCAAACATCTGACGGTCATATTTGCACATGGTATCCAGCAGAACCTCATTTTTCTCTTGCATATAAGTTTTGAAGTGGATAATCGACCACACATATGCGCAAAAGTGTTTGATCAATGATGAGAATGGTAGGTGTGTCAGATTTTTCCTCCCGACAGAAGTCCATAAGTACTACAAACTTAGAGACCCAGAGGAGCGGCTAAACACAGACTTCGTGGTGAAGTTCTATGAACTCCATGACCAGACGGTTGACGGCCTCATGGTGGAAGGAGGACAAAAATTTTACAAATCGTAGTAGTGGCTGGTATGGAACAATCAACCTGAGGGAGCCATACATCTACTTGATGGATCTCATCGGCCAATTGTATGGAGAGAAGGACTACTCCAAGTTTTCATAAGCATGGATTCCCTTGGCATACACAGTGGTAATATCCAGAATCAGCCTCAAATGGGGAGCGATAATTTCCAAACAATTTAGCATCTATGTACAACAGGCTCAGATGCTGAAAGAAGGGGAAGCACCCACTTTCCACATGGCCTCGTACCTGCTCGATGTGATCTATGCAAGAAATGTCTTCATCGGTATGAATTTAAGCTAGCATGTTGTAGAGCTCCTTGTTCATATTTATTTCAGCATATTTTGGGAGAACATGCACAAAAAATCCTACGCACTCATTTGCGATGAATTCATTTCTTGTATTCATTTTATTATATTTAAAAAAGAATGCCTGAGATTATCCGCAACATCCAAGAAAATGGTAGCAAAGGTAGGCCACTGGTATTTGGATGAATGCTCAACCTATATTAGGGTGTTCGAGGCCACTGGAGCACCGCATCTACTCCCCTCTCACGTCCCATACGGGCTCATTGTGGGAGAAATATATTATCAAACCATCCTACAGGGCTATAACACCACACTACTTGAGGACAAGAAGCGAGCTTTCATACCCTATGGTTTCCATGTGGGGTTTTATCTGGTAAAGGAAACTGCTCAAGACAAACAAGAAGGGTTGAGGAAACTTGAATTCAGGTTCCTGACAGGTCGATTCCACAAGAACGACCCTAAAGCCCCGGTCCTCCAACATGCTTCAGAGGTATCATCTTGTTGGTCATACGCACATGATAAATTTGAGAATGAAATTTTCACAGAGTGCACTCAGGACTGGGAGGAGGTAGTACAGAGGATGGCTGACCTGAATATGACCGGGTTCAAGGCCATGAGCATGGAAGAAAAAGTGGAAACAATAGATCAGTCAGCTCAAGAGGCCCTCAGAGTCTAGGAAGATATCAAAGCGGCAGAGACTACAGAGGCATAAAGAAGAGTATTTATCTTGCTAGAAGGGGCACAGAGAATCATTAATCAGTTGCAGAATGACCCTGATCTTGTAGAGATGTAAAGGATTTTCGTTGATGACCCAATCGAAAGTAGAGGAGAGCCAAGTGGCATAGAGACAATACAACTTGAAGAAATCATCGGGTCAAAAAACCTTGAAGTTCCATCACCACATATCAGATCACCAGGGGAAACTTCAACCCAATTTGAGATATTGAGGACACCGGGTAGGATAAGTGTACCAAACCCCTTGTTCAACTTAATAACCATCTATGATGATGAGGAAAGTTTGGAGGTTTCCCTGGTGACTCCAGTGTATATTATAAAGGAAAGGGAACCTGAGAGAGCATATACTCCAAGTCTCGATGCTCCAATTCAAATCCTTCGACAAAGAGACCATGAGGTTGAAAGTGCCTTAGACCCTAAGCTACTTGACTTGTCGGGAACCCCAATGGAAAAATAAAGGGATGAGTTGGGATCGGGAGGTTATAAAGAGGAATTTCCACAGCAATAAATCGGCAAATCGACAGTCAATTTCCAAGTAAGTACTGGACATGTCCCTGACTCTTCAATTTCAGTCATTACCTCACCAGCTGATGAGAAACAAATGGAGGTCGAGCCATCGAAACATATCTAAGAAGCTCAGGAACCCATCCTAGAACAAGTACACATAGTCAAGAGCCTGGGAAATACTCTAACCTGAGGAGAACAACAAATCCTTGAATCTGTTGACAAGTTCATCGATATACAAGTGATCGCCTATGACCAGAAGAGAAACTCCATCATGAAGATAACCACTAAGAAGAGGAGGCTTACGTTGGATAGTTCAATTCTCATCACCACAAAGGAGAAGTTTCTCAACACAGAATAAACCAACACATCTGAGCTTATCGGCGCAGGGATGGATATCACAGATACCACATTGGATAGAGCAAGAAGAGATAAAAAGGAATTGTTCGATGCACTTAAGGAGTTGGAGCATCTGTGGCATTTGAAAAAATACTATCAGGACTCCACACAAGTCACAGTGTTTTTGAGAAGTGAGTTTCAAGATGCCTATGAAAAATTCGCAAACGAACGACACCTTTTCACTGTAGGTATAGTCGATTTCCAAGAAGACAACCTTATGGAACTGGAAATGAGAAAGGATGTGGAAAGGTGGTATGAGAAGGTTCACCAAGTAGTACAAAGGATCAATTACATCAGCGTGGTTCAAAAGGGTTGAGACGCCAAAGAGCACGACATTTGAGTGTTGAGGGACAGCAGCATAGATCAGATCAGGAAAGCTGTCGAATAATGGGTAAAAATGGCCCAGGAACCTCAGCGGGAGATTCAGGAGAAGTGGGTCGATTGTGAAAAGAGTTGGGAAAAGATCAAATGGGAGATGAAATACATTGACCTCCCAGAATTCAACTCACCCAAGGACTTTGTTGACCTACATGATATAGTCAAGCAACATGTAGAACAAGAATCGGCATGGACACTAGAGATAGCAAAGGTAGCAAGCATGGCACCAGGTCAAGTACAATAGTTCATGGAGTGTTTGATTAAGTCTCAGGTAGTTTTTCAGTGGTTAAGTGTTAAAATAGTCAAGTACATAGCACGGGCAGTACAAGTGAAAGAAATTCTTTCAGCCCCGATGGACCAAGACAGGTTCCCATATGCCAACACATGCGAGGAACTATTTGTCAAGCGGTCGGAGTATGAGAAGATCCATCCACTTTGAGAAGTGCCATGTGGCGATATTTTGTTTTACTTAACTTGCACTTTTAATAGTTATTTTTAGTTAATGATTCATTATAAATAAGAGGATTGACCTTTTAGCAAAGGTCGATGGTTTTGGTGAAGACTGTCATTTTTGGAATTGTAAAGAACTATTTCCAAACTACCTTAATTGAGAAGTCATGTTTAGGACCAGAGACAAACTTATGTTTTTTTCATCAAAGGCGTTGTGTGATTGGATTTGAGGAGGAATTAATTCCAACTTTATTTCATGATTGAATGTTGTAATGAGTAAAAGTTTCTGAATCTATTGATAAGTTATTCATTTCAATATTTTTTGTAGTTCTTGCCTTAAATGATGAAATCAAATCATTGTGTTAATGTGTGATTAATGTTAGAGCTAAGGAAACTATTTTTCTTTCCATCATTTTATTGCATGTATGTTTTCTTTCGATAATTGTATCTCAGTCAATAATTGAAATACCAACAAGTTAATGTATTAGTACTAGGCTTGTCACAGGCGTGAATATATTTGTCTGCATGATTGAGCACAAGGGTTATCCCAAGCTCATCCTTCTTCAGTAGTTAACAACTCCCCTTTTACCAGCTGGTTTATACCAGCACACATCTTCTAAGCAGGCCTATCTAATAAAAGAAAAGACAAAAAGAGAGTGTTTAAACTGAAGGAGGAAGTTTCATAAGAAGATATATTGTCAATCACTACATAAATCCCATCGATAAATTGGTTGGATTGAAATATTTGGTGAACCATTCCACCATCAAACACTGTAGAGTCTAATTGGGCCTCTGTGGCAGGTTTGGTTCATGTTGTTGAGTTAAATGGATTTAGGACCCCTCAACAAAATTGGCGCTAGAAGGAGGGCCTAAATGAATGAATGGCTAACAATATTTATGATATAATATTCTGCATAGCCTACATATTCAAAAAATCCCACATGCATGGCTAGTCAGTCTCAAGACATCCCACACACATTGAGTACTCCTAAAACAAGTAACTCACCCCAGCAAGATGAAGAACATCTATTCCATGAAATACATTACGCTCTTTCTCATGAGGAGTTGAACCAGTTCAGAAGAATCACAAGAGCTTACGCCCAAAAAATTGGATCATTACCCCTACCCAGTTTGGTGGAATATTTGGTTGCAAACTTTGAGATTTTGAATCAGTTCAAGATAGTGAAGATCAAGTTGCCAACTATGTCTTATGCTACCTACATTGACCTAGATATTCTGATAAAGGAGATGATGGATTACGATATTCCTTCTGACTCACAATGGAAAGAGATCGTATGGTTAGCCAAGATGAAATGTAGTTTTCCAGGAACCAATAAGTAACGTCCAGGTGTCACCAAACTAGAAAATTCGACAGGAGATATGAGCAGGATAGATGGCGCAAAGGAAGACGAGCAGTCAGAGAAATCCATCCCTAGTCTATGAAATGTTTTTGTTTAATCATTGTAAATCGGTTCATATGTCGAGACTATAAGTTGAAATTATTATAGTCAGTTTTAGAAACTAAAACGTTTGGGTTTCAGCCATTGTAATCGAATTGTATAAGTACTAGAAATTTGAATGAATTAATGTTGGCAGAAGTGAAAGGGAACCTTTTTGTTGCTTCCAAACTCTATTGTAATTTTCTGGAGCTAAATTGAATATACATGCAGAATATTTTGAAGTCTCTATGAAAAGATTATAATGTTTGTGATATGAGTTTTGCCTTCTCTCATCGTATGTATTTCCTATTATTCTTTATTTCCATTTGCATTGTCTTCTGTTTAAATTGGATATTTAAAAGCTCAAAATTCATCTCGTGATGCTCTTGGCTTAAGCAATTTAAAATGTGTGAATTCCCTCTTAACTAATTCAGAATTCAATTCAGTAATGCTTTGATACAATTATTTTGTTTCTCTTTCTTCTTACACCCTACTTAAACTCAAATTAATAACTCGGATTCATTGCCTCATTTAGCCTTTATCCTCTGGAGATTTCTACTGGCCAGTCATTGTTTTCATTCAATTTTATAATTTTGACTCCATAGCCCTGAGTGTTCCTCCCCTTCTTTGCCAACAAATTTTATAAAAAAAACCCAAAACAAACTAAATCTAGCCATTGATTTCTAAAGATATATCAAGTGACACAAGAGAGCCCTCTCTCAGTTGAACAGGCTAGTGCCCAGCTCTAAAGTAGGTTGAAATAGTTACCTCTATCATTTGTCTATCAGCCGGACAAAATTTACAGAGTGCTAACATTCTGGCGCCGTTGCCGAGGACGAAATTGAAAAATCTTCCCTGGGAAAAACGACTTTAAAGACTTAGTTTGATCCTTGAGGGTGACAGTGGATCAAATACTTGATTGGCTGAAATTATTTTTTCCCTAGCGACACCATTACCAAAAGACCAGTTTCACCAAATAGTGTGAGATAGAAATCCTGGGACCTATGAAAATTCACACCGGGAGCAACCCAGACCCAGAAGCTACAATCCCTGTGTCTGACCTTGAAAAGATTGTACGCGAAAGAAAAGAAAATCCAATAACCCAGTGTTGTGTCCAAACCAATATTTGTCCTTGCCCAAGGACGGAGTAACTATCCTTGAAGACCTTGAGTTTGGTGTGAAATTTGAGCAAGCCCTATTCAGAACAAGTCTGAATCTTGTTTAAGCGAGACCATCTTTGACGAAAAGAGTTTCCAAGATTTGATTTTAGCTGCATCTGACAGGCCTATAGTGATCCCCGCTCAGAACCAACAGCCACTCCGACCCCTCACAGTAGCTATGGAAGCTAGATTTTTCCCCCTCATACTGCCTGCTCAACTACATGATCTACCTCAAGATTATAACCTAAGGATCAAACTATATGATGTTGAAGGTAATGTATCATCTCAGAAGCAT